>VYZQ01034167.1:0-11531 GCA_013400655.1 Mystacornis crossleyi | reverse complement strand
GAGGTGGTATTGTCCTAAAGGTGAGGAAACAGAGAAGTGCCTGCAGCCAGTACCAGAGTGGCCTTCAGCTGCCGAGTTTGGAGTTCCCAGAGCTGAGCCTCTCTGAGTCCTTCCCCCCTCAGAGCTCGTTCAGGATGCCACGCCACGACCTCCCTTTACAGACCCTCTCCTGCTCCGTGAGCCTCACCCACTGTCCCGCCGCTGCTCTCCTGCCACGCCGGGGTCCGACCTCCGCTCCGCAGTTCTCAGTCAGCAGCAGGAGGGAAGGAGAGCCGGGATGGAGCTGGATGCCGAGTGCCAAAAAGACAGGGAACAGCAGGGGGAGGTATCAGGCCAGGAAAACCAAGGATATGCGGCTAACACGGAGAAATTCCTGCCTCGTGCCGCTAGACGGGAGAATCACTGAGGTAGCTTTGGGTCTGCGTGTCTGCCCGGTGGGACACAGTGGGCCCTAAAGGTAACTGTGCAAAGGTAAAGGGTTTACAGGTGACAGGCAGAGACGGCCCTTTGTGCCCTGCTCAGCTGCACAGCTGCGCACATCTGTGAGCTCTTGGAAGGACAGAGCCGCTGCAGGGACAGGGAAATGTTTTGCCCTGTGGGTGTATTTCCAAGTGCTGCCGACCTCTCATGTCTGCGGGAGAAAGGCAGGGATGCCACGTGCATCTCGGGGAGAGGATGTGCTCTCACCCTCCCAGCACACGGGTGCTCTCAACAATCAGAGGTTCCAGAGAACACATCTGGAATCACTTTCAGCTGCATCTGGAAGCTGTCATGAGCTGCAATGAGACACAGTTGTTTAATTGTTCTGGGTCCATATCCTTTGCCACTGTGAAGTTGTCAGTGGCCATTCAGCCTCCTCGGCACAGATCCCGGCACACCAGCCCTGGGTGCTCCTCATCACATGGAACAACTGTGATGGCACCGGAGCATCAGCCTCACCTTCAGCCCTGCCCCGACGGTGTCCAGCACAAGTGAACAACCATGGCAAGTTCACTGTTACAGCAAGAGGAAAGAAATGAAAAGGAAAAACTCTTACATACTGAAAGAGCCTAGAACAACACTCTAACAGAATCATAGAATATGAGCTGGAAAGGACCCACAAGGATAATCAAATCCAACCCTTAGCCCTGCACAGGACATCCGTAAGAATCAGAAAATTAATCTGTGAGAGGAGAGAAAGGTTCAGTCATAATTTATCTCACCACCAGACACAAATGAAGATTTCATTCCCAGCACCAATCCATTCTTTCATGAGAAATCCATCAAGAAATCAATTTCCAGCAGCTGGATGGCTAACACTCTCTTGTGAGATATGCTGGAAGAGGAAAGGAGTATGAAAGTACCCAGGACAGACTTCTATTTCATCATTATACTCTCGGTATCTCATGCTCTCTTCCCAGTACAGAACAGATGGATTTTTCATGGAAGATGCTCTTTTTTGTTTCCCTCTTTACCAACACCTTTGCTGCTGGCAGCGAAGGAGTTAAGCAGACTGTACTGTGCATTTTACTCATAGCACAAAGGGAGAGGGCTAAGGAGTCTTGCTGATTATCCCAGTGCTGAACTTTAAAAGCTTTTAAAGCTGAACTTCCTCTGGAATCGTTTGCATCTTCCCTTTCCGCCTCCAGCAATGCCTCTGACGTCAGTGTCTTGACCCAGGGTGGATGGGATTAGAGCAGGAGGGAGGCTGATGCCTCCCCTCAGTTGACTGTTTCAGAGTGGGACGGTGTTCCCTGTGCTAACAGGAAGCAGAGAAACGTGAGAAAAAATGGAATAAAAATAATAGAAACCAAACCAGAATGTTGAGAAGTTCTGGGGGAAAGAGGAAACGTGAAAGTACGTGGGATACAAAAGGACAGAGTGCACTCACACGGCAGCGGCTCCGGGGGCGTGAACGAGACGTATGGAAAATGCAAAGGAATGACAGAGGAATCACTAAACCAGGACCAAATTCCAAAGGCTACATCTAAGGGTTCAGCTCACGCTGCAATAAACAGCCAGATGGCTGCGTATCCCAGAGAGACGCTGCTGGGAAAGGAAGTGGAGAGGGAAAGAGGGGGCGAGCAGGGTCACCTACACATGACTCTTCCATTCCCAGTGAAAGAGGAAAAGGAAATGTAGATTAAGAGGGGTCTTCACGGCCCCAGCACTGGCTCAGCCAGCACAGGAGGCAGAAGAAGCCAAAGAATGTCTTTGAACCTCTTGTGCTCACATATTTTTCTTGCCCTCTTCCTTCTCATTCTCCCCCACCATTCCAGCTCCTTCTTCCCTGCGCACTAGCCATTCCTCCATTCCTGACAGTCCCTCTGCAATTTTTCAGAGGCCCAGAGCAGGGACTGGTTTCTGGCACCCTGAGCCGTGTGTCAGGGGCTCATGTCCTGCCTTCTTTTGGAGCTCCTGAGCACAGTCTGTCCCAGGTCACCCAGGGGAAGCAGCGAGACAAGGCTTTATTCTTACACAAAGTGCTCCCTGCCATCCCCAAAGATCCACAGGATCTCCCAGACTCATCTTTGCCACGAAAACAGGAAAAAAACAGCGCCTCTACTAATACAGCAATGCAGGCTGGAGTTCCCACACCAGAACAGTTATGGAAAATAATGTGAATTGCAGATTGCATCAATTAGCTCAAAAGCAGGACATCTTCTTGTAGTTGTCTCAGAACTCCCTGTGTGATCTTGCAGAAGTCATCCACAGCCTCTGTCTCAGTTTCCTCAGCTCTGAAACAGGGAACAGGACCCCAAGATTTTGTATTGAAAACAGGAAAACAGTTTAAGGAAGCATTATGGGATGAATCAGGTGCTATTAGTGTCTTCTCTAGACAAGAAAAGCTTTGGTCCTTCAAGCAGCTGTGAGGGTAAGAAACACCAGTGAATTTCAAAGAAGGGGTTTGTTGTTGTTTGGGTTTTTACTGGGGTCCTTTTGTGGCTTGAGCTGTAGTGTCCCACAGTGAATACGGATTATTTTATCCTATTCAGCTAGGATGCATCAAAGACAAGCTCACACTGAAGGCAGAGAGATGAGAGAGTGTTCGTCATGCATCATTTAGTGGTTCATAGGCAGCCCTGCCCCACAGTGTGAAGGGCAGCAGCAGGAAAGGCAAAACCTGGTGCCTCGGTCAAGTGGCAAAACAAAAGCAAATAAAACAGAACCCCCCCACAATATTGTTCTGTTCTACTTTGATAAAGCTCCTTTTTGCTGAACAGTACTGTTTTACCTGTACTCAACTGTACCTGTACAAATGTACAATTGAGTCTTCAATTAAAATTAAATTACTCTGGGAAATGAGGGAGCTGAGTTACACAGAAAGAGCCTTTCTGGAAGGCAGGAGAAGTTTGGACATTAAATCAACATTAACCAGGTTCTTTTACTTCTCTCTGCAGCTGGAAAGAGTCTCACGTGGAATAAATCCAGAAAGCTGAGTGTCCCACATACAAGTACCGATTCCAAGCACTCCTGGGGAGCCAGTTCAGGATGTGCAGCCTTAGATCTCCTCTCTGCTCCACCACTGAGCTGCCAGGCTGCCCCGAGCCCAGGCCAAGGGGACTGGAGCAGCTCCAGGAATGGAAAACAGTAGGAGCAGTGGTATTATCACTGGGAATGCCAGTGGGATTCCTGGAGAAAACAGCACCAGCAGCCATTCCTCAAGACCTGTTCCCATTCCGGCTGTCAGGGGCTGACAGTCTGTTCTGCCCAGGAACACAGAACTGTGAGAGGTGTGACCTGTGAGCACAGGCTCTGGAGTGGAGGGAGACACAAAAACCAGGCTGCACGTTGCACTCCCCCCACCACTCCGGAGGGTGAACACAACAGGCTGACTTATCCAAGCTTTAAACAAAGGGATGTATTCAGAAAAGGGAAAACTAGACTGGTTTTGCTTTTTTCCTCTTTCTTCTGTATGCCACCTACTTCAGGTTGAATAAGGAATTATTTCTTCTAAGCTTTTAATTTTAGCATCACTGTTTGTAAATTATTTTCCCTTTTACATGTCTGCCTTTAGAAGGAGATGAAAGTCTGCTGTGAGGAAGATGCTGTAGTGCTTCTGTTCCTGGGTGCCTGACTGACAGGGTGCAGCACTTTGAGAAGTCAGCATTTTTAGGGCTGTTTGCTTTCATCTGGTTCAGAACCTGCTGACTAAGCAGGGGAATAAAGAGCCTGGGGTGGAGGGGCTGGCTCAAGCAGGAGGGAGACAACAGACTGCCACAACACCTTGCTGAAGGAGCCCTGTTACACTGGGACTGCTAATAATGCTGCAGATGCTTTTCCCACCCCTTTCACCCCATGAGCAAGAGCTGAATATTAAAAGAATGGTTTCATGGATAAAATAGTAAATCAGATCCTGCAAATTTTATAGATCATCTTTAGTAAGTCCCTGTGTGGTAACTCATCCATAGAAAACCAATTTGCTTTTTCGCCTTGTCTTTTGAGGCTGCGCTTCTTTGATGACTCACGTGACCCACCCAGCATCTCCCCACGGGGATTTCTGTGTCTCTGAACATCCCCACAGTGGGAAAAGCACTGGCTGAACCCTGGGACACGAGCCTTGGCCACCACTCTCATTTCCCCTCAGATCACTCCTGGCACCCGAAGGAGCAGGAGCTTTCACTGAGTGGCTCAGATTCCAGAGCCCTGGAGCAATAGAAATTGAAATGCACTGTCCAGAAAGATTTAATAGAACAGTCTTTCAGCCACAAAGATGGGCACCAAGCCATTCCCCTTTGTCTCTGCCGAGCAGCATTCCTTAGCTGACAGGCAATCAGAGTCCAGAAGAGCCAGAGCACAGGAAAGAGAACAATCTTCCAGACTCCAAACAGCTGCAGCATGGAAAGCATTTGCATTTCTGGGCTGTTGCAGTAACTGAGAGAAATGCACATCTCCACCTGCCACAGCATTTGCAATATCTCATACTACAGAGCAGCCCAAGATAAACAGGAATTCAATGGAATTTGCCCTAACTTCCTCCCCACTCCTGCTTTTGAAGCCAGAAATCCCTACATGCTCCATCAGAACAGATAAATATTTAACTGTATCTTTGGTGGAGTCTTCCTTGACTCACTTAATGACATGTGGGGTATTTTTATTATCATCATCTGCGTTGCAGGAGTATCTCAGATCCCAGTCATAGCCCAGCAGAACCAGCTGTTGTACAAAAAACAGCAACAGGCTTCACCCCAGGAAGTTTCTCTGATTCACTTGCCGAATCCTCCTTGTGCCCCATACACACGTACACAGCAACTTCCTAGAAGTGGAAAGGGATTTACACTCACAGATGTCTTCACTCTCTGGAAGTGAAGCCAGTTCATACAAATAAATAATAAAATAATAAAATAAAAACAAAATAATAAAGCCAGTTCATACAAAATTAAGCTCTCTAAAACCATCAAGCTGGAAAACAGACCCAGATATTTGCTTATTGAGAACAGGAAGAGGTCTGGGTCCATTAAAACTGGTGAAAACTTCCTAGAGGATAATGCCAGTTAATTGGGAGGAGCCTTTTAAACAGTCTTGCACACTTCTTAAAAATTGTCTCACTCGGATGACACAGTTCAGGCCTAAACTAGACACTGCACAGCACAGTGATGAAAAAACAAAAAAACCCAACACAAACCCCCAAATAAATCCCCCGAAGCCTTCATCTAGGGCTCTCAGACACATGGGATTTTTTTGTTGTTGTTGCTGCTGTTGTTTTTCCTTCCAGATTTTACCCAAGCAGAACTTTCCAGTTTTCACCACATACACTTTTCTGGGTTTCTGGGGATTCTGCCGCAGCTCTGATCGGGCAGCCCCGCGCCCAGGACTCCCGACCGCATCCACGGAGCACGTAAAGCTGATCCCTGCGGCCCCTGCAGAGCAAGCCAAGGGTCTGCGGGAGCTCGGGGGGCCCTGGGCTCACCGCCCACCCGAGCAGTGACTCAGGACGTGCTGCACAGAGCGCCCGAGCAGGAACGCGGCGGGCCCGCAGCCCTGCGGCAGGACAAGCTCTGTCCTGGGGACAGGGGCTGCAAATGCACAAACCAAACGCCCAAGGTGGGCAGCAGCTGGAGACGCTCGAGCGCAGGGCTCCAGCTCTCTCTAGAGGTCGGTTTAGACAGTTGGAGAGTTTAGAAATAGGCTGCAGGGGTCCACTCCGCCCTCTGGCAACTCCTTTGCTTCTCTCCTACCTGGATCCACGTTTGAGCAGCGCCTCCAGCGCAATTCGGCAGCAGCTGAGGGCACCGACCCCCCCAGATCACACCCTGACCAGCCCCACTGCTCGCATTCCCCGGCTCAGGGCATGTTTTAAGGCACCTGTATTCACACCTTGCCCCATCCTCCCCTCGGTGACGGGTCAGCACCCTGAAGAGCTGCTACTCACCCATGTCAGTGACAATTTCCTAGAGACAGACTTGAATTTTAATGATGCCAGTCGTTCTTGCTTGGCACAGGATTCACAGAGCTCGTTTTGTGTTTTCCTCCTTCCTCTCTGAGGCACTGCAGAACCTTCACACAAACGCCCCCGGCCAGTGGGCTCATCTCTGGGATGGAGACAAGTACCGAACTTCCAGGTATGGAAACAAGCCTTAAAAGGCACTTTGTGCTCCTTCGTGGGAAGCAGCATGAGGACAAAAGTCTGTCTCTTCCTCCTCTCTCATCAGTAATTAAGTTTATTCCTCAGCATAAGAAAGAATAAGTGTGGCAAGAAGGAGCAAAGGGAAGAGAGATCTCTCTGAAATGAGTAAAGGAATTCCAGTAATTGAACAGCTCATATTTTGACACACTGAGTTATTAAATTTTGAGAACCGATGAAATATCTCTCTAGACGTAGCACTGCAGCCTGAGTGCCAGGATAAATACCAGGGCTCAGGCAGCCTGATTTTCCACACAGATACAGTGTCCCTGGGCTCAGGCAAGCCTACAGTTTCTGCTGGTGGAGAAAATCTTTAGGAAAAAGCCTCAAAAGGAGAAGGTGGCTCTGAAGGCAATGGATGCTGTTCAATAACCTTGGCTAAATCATTAAATTAGAGCCTGTACCTCATTACTCCTGCAAACTCTTCCATTTCCTACTAATTTCACTGAAAGCTCAGGAACCTCCTCCCACACCATCCCCTCCTCCAGTTTCTGCAACCTGCTGCATTTCCAGCTCCTTTCTGTTCCAACGGGAGCTGATGGGAACCACTCCCACAAGCCAAATTTGGCACAGTGCATCACTACCTAAGTATATACTTGGCTTTTCACTTGCAACCTGAAATGCGCCATGGATCCGACCAGACTGCAAATTTCATATTTCACAATGAAACTAAATTATTTTTACCCTCCAAATAGCTGGGGGCATTGCTGTTAATAACTAATAATCATCCCTTGCACATACGTAGCATCTCTCATTCAAAGGTCTCAAAGCACTTAATAAGCAACAATTAATTAACCCTGTAACATCTCACTGCTGTAATTAAATCATCTATATAAGGAATAATTGCACCACCGGTGACTCCAGTTCCAGTAATTTCATCAAAATGCAGCAAGTATGTCACAGCTGTTGTAGTGCAATGCAACTAATGGTGACAGCCCTAGAAAGAGCCTAAAAAGTTCTGTATGAGGCCCTGGAGAGGGATTAAGGAAAGGAGAATGTATATAGGTAACTCACAATAATCAGGGCAACGCGGTTTAATACTTCTCTTTTATAGATGCATTAATCACCAGTATAAATCTGTGCATCCTGTTCACATCAGGTTAAAAGCACCCTGTAGGATCCTCCCAGGGCCTCGATCCCCAGTTCCCACAGACACAGCCAAGGCAAGGCTGCCAGCCTCTGAAGCAAAGTTTATGGATCAGCTGGACAAGACTGCCTGCAGAAAGCAAATGAGGTTCTGTGTCCAGCCGATGCTGAAAACACTTTTGAGACTTTCAGGCTACAAAAGGAAGAGCAGTAAGTGCTAATATCTCAGACTCCAGGGTATTTGCATTCAGGGAACAACAGCCATTGTCTCACAGCCCCTTAATATCTAAATGTTTATGGCATACTCTCAAAAGGCCAGTTTGGGAATAATTTATGTTTCATTATCAGTATGGATGAAGCTGTCTCCCATCTCTTCTTTTTCTAGTACTGCGTTAGCTTCCTTCCTACCCTTTCATACCTCCCTTTCAGAATGAGCTGTCCTGTCTTCACGTTTATGATATTTTAGTCCAAGACAAAGGAAAATCGAATTTGTTCCTTTAGAGAGCTTTCCTCTGCACACAATGCTTTAAGGCATCTGCCTAGATTTATGTAATCTGACAGCTTAAAGACGGAACAATACCAATAATAATAATGGCAAGACTTGCCCTTTTTTCCAGCAGCTCTCAAAGAAATGCAGTGCTCTTCATCATTAATTAAGACTTACACCATTGCCAGTGTTTTTGTAAATGGGAAATCTTAAGCGCGCAGCATTTAAAAGGACTCCCGGGTGTCACAGGAGTTAGCAACACATTTAGGAACAGAGTCCAAATATCCAGACAATTGTGGCAAGGCCTAATTTCTCCTTATTCCTCACCACTACGTAATTAAAGCGTGTTTCTAGTGTGCTGATTTTTAAGAAGCAGCTGTACTCCATACCCTGCTGCTGTCCTTTTCCTTCCAAGCCCACAGACCAGCAGACTGGATCAATCCCCAACAGCGCACTCCAAAGCAGTGCTTGAAATGCAAACCTTGCAATGTCATACCTGAGGTTTCACAGGGTGCTGGACCACAGACTGCTGAGATTGAGCTACCTGCTGTTGTCAAGCAAAAATCGCACAGCAGTAAGGGACTAGAAGCTTAATTTACCAGCATTTTACTGAAGGCAGAAACTCCAGACCAACTTAGACCAGTCAAAGCTGTGGTAGCAAGGCTCGAAGGAAGCCTTTAGCATGCAAAAAACCATCAAGATACAAAAAGTATCTTGCTTCAACATTTGTGCCAAACTTTGGAAGAGACCCAAAACAAGGCTGGGGTGAGATTTTCCCCACACACTCACTTTATTGCCTAAACAAAGGAGAATCAGGTTATTTCCATCAAAGCTCCATCTGTGATGTACAAAGAGCAGAGTTCTGGCAGTGCTTGGAACTGAAAGGCAACGCTGCCAGGGTGACGATGTGGCAGCCAGTCAGCAATAAAAGAGTTAACCAGAGTCTGGGCTTGTATTGCCCCAAATCGCTGCAAAAGCAGCAGGAAAGAACCAACTTCTCAGCTCAGAAGGCTGAGGATGCCCCAGCTGTAACTTCGGCTCTGGAGGCAACCACCCCTTCAAAGTTTCAGCTTCTTTCATACCCCAATTCCTCCTGAATAGGAAACTAATGAGTGGCATAAAAAGTGCTGTTAATTAAAAGCTTCTAAGATGCCAAACCTTCTCCATGCTTGGGCTCAAGTCAGCAGTTCTGCACGGCTTGGTTCAGGCTGCACACCAGCCCACGGCCCCTGGCAGCAGCAGTCAGATATTTGGGAAGACGTTCAGCTGTATTTAACCCACTGCGAAGAGAAGTCCACATCTTGTTTAAATCTCTCAGACAGCTTGCTCCTGCTAAGAAACATTTGACATGACAGAGCTCTGTCAAACAGCTCAGAGGTTGTGGTTTCTGTCTAGAGGACCCAAGCCGCTGCTAAAAACATGGAAGGAGCACTTCAGCTTGGTGAAAATCAAAGAAAATGTAGCTGTTCTACCTCAGCAAAAGCAGTGCTGTGCAGAAACAGGCCCCAGATTCTCCGGTCCCAGCGCAATTCCTACCACACAGGGCCTGTCTGACAAGAGGCTGTGTCTCTTGCAAACTAGGAGGCACTGCCTATGTTTGCCATTAAGGCCTGTTTGGTACAGCAAAGAAACAACAACAAAAAAAAACATGCTGGAGGAGCAGAATGTTCTGTTTTACAGAGCTAAAGCTTTCATTTCTGCCTTGATACAAATGAGGCAAGCAAATCTCATCCAAATGGAACTCCATTTCCTTGCTGTTACGGTACACGGGGCAGAGAAGCTCATCAAAACTAGGAAGAGAAAGGGAGAGAAGGAGACCAAGTCACAGCGTGTTGGTCACATCTCCCAGGCTCCCCGTTGCCGAAAAATTAAGCAACAGAATCCACTTGTTATTGCCAAGTTCCTAATGTCAGATGAAATAACTTCACCCTTACAAATCGCCTTTAAATGAAAGCTTTGAGATGAGAATCTCTGGTTTCATGTAAAGCACCTGATGCTGCAGCAGTGACTGAGAGCTGCCAGCAATTTCTGCCACTGCCCCGGCTGCATCCCTCACCCCCACACCCAGCTGGGAATTACAGCTTCAGAAATGAAAAATCTCAAAGAACTCAAGCAAGGAAGGTGGGTAACTGTTCTGCAGTGTTTGTTCTCATGACAATTAAAAAAGGTTTCTTCAGGCCTCCAAGGCAGGCTGTAGAGAAGACCAGATATTAAACTAAACACGTAGCGTGGGACATCCTCCTCTCATTTTGCTCCAAATCTCTGCACAGGATGGAGAACTTGCTTTGCAAGGAATGCTCTTGTTTAAATGGCTTGATAAATTGGATTCCTTTGATGCTGTTTGCTCTTGCCTTCCCTAATCTCTCCTAATCATAATGATTTTTTTTTTGTCTGCAATGCATCTGACCTACTTCCACATTCCCCCCATCCTGCTGTTCTTTTCTATCTATATTCTCTGTGAAGTATCTGTATTTTTCTGCCTTTTTCATTAAATAGATTCAAAAAAAACTAGGATCCTTGGGCAAATGAAGAGAGGTTTTGATTCTCACCAGCCAGCGAATGCTGGAAACCACATGCTCGGATTTTTTCCCTTTGACCAGTCCAGGCATCAGCCTTTATCAGTCCCAAGATACCGTGAATTTGTTGAACTGTTTGAACCACAGGACTCTGAAAGAGACCTACAAAATGCAAGCAGATGAAATTTTTAATCACTCCAGCAAAAAATGAATTTGGCAATTAAAGAAGCAATTTTGACACAGGGACAGAAGGAAAATAACTGGCTTTAAACAGTGGCAGGTGCATCACTTCAGATAAATTATACACCATCCACCCCGAATGCTGCCTGAAACAGAAGGATAGCCCAGGGATTAGGGTTTTAATAGAGAATTTAGAATTAGGGATTACAGTCCCCGCTCCAGCCCAGCCGGCCTCTGCAGCTTTGGCCATTTACAAAACAGTGTTAACAATTTTCCTCCTCTCTCAAAAACATTAAGAGACCAGAAATGCCAAATAGTTTCAGGCTGTTAAGGCTAAATACAACCTAAAGTAAATAATTTTTGGATGAGATCTGCTGTAGTTTTGCACAGAGCGAAGGAGGCCCTGACCTGAGCAGGGAAACACTTCAACCCATGTGTGAATTCTGGCATTATCCAGGAGAGAAGAGCAAAGCCCGTTTACATCCCCATCTCAGCAGTCAGATTAGTTTCTACTGGATCCCAGAATGGTTTGGATTGGGAAGGACCTTAAAGCTCACCCAGTTCCACCCCGTGCCACGGGCAGGGACACCTCCCACTAGAACACTACACTTGGTTGTTCCAAGCCCCCTGCAACCTGGCCCTGAGAGTTTCCTCTCTT
>VYZQ01034131.1:0-22500 GCA_013400655.1 Mystacornis crossleyi | reverse complement strand
GCAATACCTCCAGCATGGACTTACAGATCCAGACAAAATCCCAGAGGATGGCTACAGAGGCACAGCCCTTGGCCATCCCCTGCCTCTCGTGAGTGCAAGGGGATCCCCTCCCCTTCCCTGCAATGCTCCCGATGCTTCCCTGAGGTCCTGTGCTGCCCACAGGCTGGAGAAGGCACCAGCAACATCAGATTGGTGAGGAGAAGCCCAGACAAACCCTGCAATCACTGTGACCATGGCAAAGCGTCCTGCTTGCTGCTGGCAGGGCTCCCATTACACCCCAGCCTCCCCAAGAGCAGGATGGTAAAATGGAAAGCCAATGGCAGTAAAAAAAAAAAAATACCCAACAGCAAGGAGGAATGAGGTACCAGATTAATAATTTTTAGAAGCATCCCAAACTTCCTCAGAGACCTGTAAGGAGCCACAGATGCTTTTGTTCTTCATGCCCGTTTATTTTTATGCCAGAGGTTCATGCTGTATTTTCTGTTGGAAGAATATGATAGAAGTAAGGGAAAATACTTCCATACTTCCATTACAGTTTACATTACCTTTGCCCAAGATTTTGTTATTGCCTGACTGAAACCAGACAAAGAAATAAAACAAAAGAGGGGCGGCGGGAATGTTAAGCTTTCCATTTATTTAAAAATCTATATTATTTTATGATTCTTCTTTACTTTATGCTAAGGAAACTAACTCAAGACCTGATCAGAGTATCACTTTTCAAATGCCTAAATCCCTGTAAAGGTTTAGTGTCTGGCTGTGTGCATTTTGCTCAGTATTAACATGTTCAATGGAGTACTTTGATTTTTTTTTTTTTTATCTAGACGCCAGAAGCTGGTGAATATATGCTTCATAGCTTCAGATAAACCTTTTGTTCTTCTGGGGCTGATCAGCTGGTGCGGCAGCGAGAGGGAGAGGAGGAAGGAAATTCACAGGGGCTCCACGGTTTCAAAAAGTCAAATTACCTCTGAGCCATGGCATTGCTGATAATTTAAATGAAAAAATATATATACAGGCTGCACCACACAACATCTCTACTGTTAGGACTTTTAATGAAGCCCCAGTTGTGATGACACTGAAGCAGGGACCGCTACGGTGGGATAATTACTTGGCTCCCTCGCAGCTGAGTTTCACAGATGCATTATTAACGGCACATTCCATGCCATAACGAGCACCGAATGTAGGTGGGATTCGCAAGCCCCGGCATCCGCCATTAGCAGGTTGGCGCAAACACAAATGAGTGTTTTCACAAAAGCATGCAAAGGTTGTGAAATTCCAATGAATTCTTTCACTGGAAAAAAGAGTTCAAGCTGCCATGACCGGATATGTCACCTCCCACGGCACGCCGCGCGCCCGGCGAGGCACCATGGGAAATTACAGAATCAGAATGCATTGATTTTTCTGTAGAAAATACAGGCGGCAGCCCTGATGAAGAATTAAGGAGGAAATGTAATAACCTAATTCTCCTCCAACATCCTCACATGCACCCTTTCCAGCCCGGGCACCTGGCTCCTCATCCAGACAATTGCCAGGTAAAAGACACAGATTAAAATTGGCTATAGCTTAAGCACTAAGCAATAGTGGGATACTGGGCTGGGTGCACCACCAGCTGCTTACACCAGGGCTGGACTTGGCCTACTTTGTCTGAATGTCATCATGAGCTTTAGGACATGACATTTCCAAGCAATATTTTATGCTACCACATGTTTTATGTTTTTCTCCATTACATTCATCTCCTAAACATTCCTTAGATACAAACCCTTAACAGGTTTTCTCCATAGAATACTATTTACAGTATAAGAAATTATTAATATTTCCTCCTCAAACTATACTGCATATGGCTTGAAAACTCTGGAGAATACAGAAAGAATTTTCCCTCTCTTTCACAGAACACGCACAGAAAATACGACATTAACGTCTTCCTTTCTTACAGGGCAAGTTCCCCAGCACTCGCCTCCACTCCTGCCTCCTCAATGGCACACTCAAGCCATTCCTCACTGCTGCACAGCAGTGCTTATTTCATTGTTTTCTGAAAAACTTTGAACTAAATGCAGTTACAAAATTAATGGCAGCCCTGCCTTGCCTGTTCAGATTTTTTTAAAGCTTCTGTTTCAAGGTGACCCTTTTCCTACTTTGTGTGTCACCCCAAGTGTTGCTGCTCACATACTGAACCAACACTCTCCCAGTAATTAACACCAGCACTTAATGAAGTCCAGCTGCTACGATGGCAAACTGAAGGGATGCCAACCTTTGTAAACTAGTACTTGGGCTACTCCAGTTACAGCTGCTTTAAAACCACAGCAATCAACTTCTCTTTGCCTACTTCTCAGAGATAATTCTTACCAAATAAGACAAGTGTTCAAGATTAAGCATTTAATAACAAAGCTTATCTCTGAACTAATATTTCAAGCTGGAAATGATATAAAGGACTGGATCAACTTAAATGAACACTGCAAAATTAATAAAAAAATCCCAAGCAGCAAATGAAAATCTAAAATGAAGATTTGCAATGTTAAATACATAAACCTTTAAGAGCCCTAGAAGCACAGTTCCAAGGGAAAATTGGAGACAGATTCTTCAGCAATATCTGTTCCTCTGAACTCTTTTCCTGATCCAGTATGAGAGACACTAACAGCCAATGCTTTATTAAAAGAATGCTCTCTGCCAGTTGTTTCATTACATGCAGGGACATGGTAGGGATACTAGGTGAATGCTTTTGGAGACTGTTTGAAGGGGTCTGCACTATAACTCATACCACATGGATTTTCAAACCTTCCACAGTTTTCCTCTACATGAGCTTTTTTGCTCTGCTCCTTAATCTACCTCTCTTAAAATATTTTTCCATGCAGAATTACCAATAACCAATTGTCCAGTTTAAGCGTGTAATTTCTTAATTCCTCTCCACAGCCAAAAAAAGGCAATTCAAAATTCCAAAAGATGCCCCCCTCTTCTCTCAGAGCCACATTTCTGCTTTACATACCTCTGCTGTAGTCCCCCTTCAGTTGAAAAGACCTTAGTTTGGGCTGGAGAGAGATCTATACGCTGAGCTTTCCCAGGGAGAGGAGTCCCAGCCTGCTGCCAGAGCTGGGGGAAGCAGGGAGGGCCAAGCAGGTGAGCTGGGCTAAGACAACGAAGGGCAGAACCCTGGCAGATGTACTTATTTTTCAAAATTGCTAACAGAGATAATGGCTTCTACTGTGATAAACAGTACGTAGCATTTTAAAATGCATGTGGGAAGGGAACTGGCTAATTTACTTTCATTGGAACTAATTTACACATAGGTAATATGTATCAATTTACAAATATATTCAGCACCAGGAAATCAACAATTCTTCCAAGCAGGGGTTAATTCAAGGCTCAAGCCCTGCAGTCGGGCCAATTTTTCCACCAGAGACCTAACATTGCAGGATTGGTATTAGAAGTACATACTTGATTATCCTGGATGTCCATGCCCCTGAGAATATAACTTAAAAACAAAATCATTAGCTTACACAATAACATAGCCCTTGAAAAATAAAGAAATTCTCGTGTACAGAGCAATGCTGACTTCCAAGCACAAATTCCTTTGTTTTCCTTAATGCTAGCTTTGGACCCTACCAATGACTCAAAATGAGCTGCACTGCAATAATTGCACAACCTGGCAGCACTGCAATGTGTCAACAGTGCAGGGGCAGGAAGGTAGGAAAGGCTAAAAGCCAAGAACCCAACTTTGGTGTAACTTACAGAAAACATTGCACATATTACACCATCTATTTTTCTTATTGTAATTTTGATTTTAAATTATGCAGACTTTCACAGGGAAAGCCAATTTTTAGTTCTCAAAAAGCTGTTGTGGTTAGGTTCTACAAGGGCAAACCATGGGAATGGGGCTTGATGGCTTCACATGGCACGACAGTAACGAGGCTCACAAACCTCTCCCGTGCATTGACCTCTTTGTAAGAATCGACCATGGAAAAAGGTATGTTTACAACAAAAGGCATCTGGTAACTATGATTATTCTGCCTTAAAACTGAACATTTTAGATTTCTTAGCTCCCTCTTTTGTTCAGTTTTAGTTCTTATGCTTGCTGTTTTCTGCTCTGCCCTATTCTTTTTTTGTGCATGTTAGAACCCAGCATGACAAAAATCTGTGTAATCACCCCACTGATTTTTAAACAGGTGAGTGTTATTAGTTTCACCAAGGCAGAAAGTTCATAGACGTATTTTAAATTAATTTTTCAAATCATTCCACAATGTAGCTACCCTGTTTCTTCTGCAATGATAAAGCTCACAACTTGCTAGCCAGGAAACTCAAGGGAATTGTCTACTTGAAAGTAGAGCCTGAACTTCTAAATATGGATTCATATCTAGATATTGAAACCATCCTGCTTCCCAAATGTTGGCTGTTCAGATCCAGCCATGCAGTCTTTACTCAGACTTCAGGTTGCTTTAACGTGCTGGTGGGACTTCAATGCACACAGACAGTGAGGTCTGTATCCATGAAATTAAAGGTATTTTCTCTTTGTCCTGGAGGCCTCTTTTTAAAGTTACTGTATGCCAGTAACTCTAGAGTTAAGTAAAGGATGTACAATAACTTCTGAAGAAAAAAAATAAATCCTTTTATTATGAAACTGGCAGGCAGAGGGACTGAAGTTTCTTATAGGATACTATCCTGTGTCCAAGATTTTAAAAGGTAAGGCCATAGGCACCTCAAAATAAAATTTCTTCTGTATATTCATGAACAGAAGAATAGACATTTTAAGATTATGTGTGGAAAGTATAATCTGCAGATCTTTCAGTATTGCTGAATTTCTGATTTCAGCACCCTAAGGCACTGCTATATCTGCATAGGTGGATGGTCCCTGTGTACCAGCGTACAGACTCCACGGGCACGTGAGCAGCTTTATGAATTAGGTGTATGACAGATGTGGCTCAGCCAGGATAAAGCACTAGCTGTAAACATGCCACAGGCAGTGCTTCAGAGATGTCACTGTCCCACACTGATTTAAAGAACAAGATTCAGGATTCTGGCATCCTAAAACAGGCACATTTTGCTTAGACAAGACATAACCTTATTGTGTAATAACTCAGGAATGGAATAACGATTTTCTTAGTGCAAAGAAGTGGAAAAGAATGTTTCTGCAGTCTTTAGAGTGTTGGCTTTCATGTTCTCCAGTAAGTTACCCCTCTGGATCGCCACAAGTCCAGAGCCTCCCTGTTAGCAGAGTCAAGCACAGACAAACCCGCTGCTAACCCTGCATTTCCTCTCAGCAAGCATGGCAAGGGCTGTGCTGCTTCTCTTGTGCTCGCTTTCCAGACAGGGAAATACTAATTGTCTTTTAAAAATCTCTATAGTATTTTGTCAATATTTTTTTATTACAGCAGAGCATGTATAAATATTTTATTGTAAACCAAGGGCCTAAAATAAACAGTTTAGTAAATAGTTATTACATTACAAGGAAAAACATCTGTGGAAACTGTTTTCCATGTAATTATTCTTGCTATTTTACATTAGCTCTCAATGTGAATTTCTTTGGCTCTAATGTTTCACTTGTTCTAAATCTTCCTTCTTGTTGCTATTATTAAAATCTTAAAAAGGTGCCAAATCTTAAATGAAGAAAAAAAAAAAGATTCGCTAGAAATTATTCATATCACAGTGAGCCTCTACTAAACCTGGCAGGGGTGCAATATTTTCGGTGAAATTAACATAAAATATACAACTGCAAATTATCCAGGAAATAGCTATGTTCTTTACAGTGCGCATTTACATTTGGTAAAAAATGTTCTACTTATCTGTCTAGCACAAAGCTCCAATCGCTTCCAAAGGCAGTTTTAAAGGGATAGTGATAGCTCTGCACAGGGAGCACGGTCCTTGCAGCGGCTGTAACAAATAGCTGGGGGGCAAAGTGACCTTCGGTAGTTACTGGAGGTAACAGTCAGCACTGGACATTCCTTGTTGTGAATACTAACAATCTAATTTTAGATATATTTCCCTTTTGGTACGCTGGATGAATTTCCTCTCTTAGGCCTAAGTCCTTTCTACTAAACACAAGAAAAACTGTAATACCATGTAAAATGCAAATTTTGCTGTAAATATTTTATAAAATTGTTGCATACATCCCAAAAGCTATAGGTCTTAATTGAGAGCAGGCTATTTTTCCAGTCAATATATGGAAATGGAAAATGCTAATTCATGTTTTTCTACTTATGAAAAACCCTGGAGAATGGCAAAACCACAAATGCACTCACTTTAATATTATAAATATAATTTGGCTCCCTCTTTGCAGTCCCTGATGTCCTGGCTTTTATCTCCCAATGGCTGCAGAGGAAGAATCAGAGAATCGCTTTTACATCCCCTGTGCAGGAAGTTCCCCCCACGTGCTGCCAGCTTGGCAAAAGAGCAACAGCCTGAGCTCGCAAACACGGCAAACAGGAACTGGAACAAGAAATTCCAGTGCTCCCGCACAGGAAACAAGCCCCACACGACAGCAGACCCGCTCAGGATGCGCGCTGAGCACACGGCCCCGCCGAGCAGAGCTGGCACCGCCACGGGCCACTGAGGGAGCAGGGCTGTCCCCACGCTGTCCCCCAGCCCCGTGGCTCTGCCTTGGATTTATCTGTCTCCCTTCAGAGCAGCCAGTGGCTTGGATGATAAAGCCTGGAAACCATCTCTCACAAGTTGTACTGAATACAACTAAAAGTCATTTAGCCTGCTCCAGTGTACTTGTGCTTGCCTTTTTCATCCACTTTTCATTTCCTTGTCAAGGAAAAGACTGTTTTTTCCATCTTCTAGAAGAGAAATCATTAGGCTGTTAAAGTTAAAACTCTCCAAAGGTCACTGATGCTGGCTTTGAAGAGTGAAAATGATATAATTCCCCATTCGACTTTTAATCTCACGATTAGAGCTAAAGTTAACATGGCTGTTTCATTTTCTACCAGGCAAGAGTAAACTCATTTTTTCTTTCTCTACCAGAATACTTAATGGCATCCTATCTTGATGAGCAACATCTCCTAGTTAAACAGTATGAACAATGGAAATGCAAAATACTTTGGAGAGGGGTTTTGAATTTTTAAATGCTATTGATTAACCGTGAAAAGTCTTACTACATGCAGCACAGCAAAATCCGCTCATGGAAATCCCTCATGAGGCAAAGGACCTGCTCGTGGTTGGTAAGACTGCAGTCCTCGCTGGCACAGCAGGGAGACAAGGGGGAAGGATGCATTTATTCCAGTTTGAGCTCTTACTCCTACATCCCCTAGAACTTACCCCTACAAATGTTTCTGAACCCAGTAATTCAAGTGAGTGCAGGTGGGATCCAACATGCACTAAGAGCTACCTGCCTGAGTGACAACCACCCCCCTTTAGCCTCCTCAAGGGTATTTAGATTTGGAAAAACCTCGCAGAAGAGTCTGTGGGGCAAGAATTTACAGGTGTACACTAGTTCCAAAACCCACAGTACAGCGTTCACTGTTATTACAGGCAGACACATGGAAAAAAATTCAATTTTCTCCATTCAAGACAAACTCTGATAACCAGCTAGTAAAACTCAGATTATAATTTCTTATTCAGTGTTCCACATGAGATGCATTTTGCTGAATTTAACATGTTTTGCTGTTAATGGATTTCACAGTGTGTTGCCATTTTTATACAGCTGTCCAAATAAAATGTTGTGTACAGTGATGTGCTTTTACTGTATTGCTAGCTTGCAAATGGCTTCCCCTGTTTAAGCCTTAGGAAGAAGGGAAAACTCTTTTGACTAGGCCATTTAAAATACGTATTTTGGGGCTCCGGAGTTCTTTTCCTGGTAAGTCATGCTCAAACAAGAACAAAGATGCAAGACAGACAGAATTACACCTTGTACATTTATGATCTAATAGTGTTGTCACTGGAAGGAGAAATCAAACCTCAGTATTTTCACTTATTAATAATAAAAGTGTATCAAGTCACAGTTCTAGAGGTAACAGAGCCACGCCTTTGTCTTAGCTAAAATCAGGTCTCCCAGCCTCCATGACAAATGTCTTTTCTTTAAAACTGCAGACTGATGTTTAGATTGCAGGGACTACAAGTGCACAAAACACAAACCACTCAGTAGGTAATGATTTACAAGAAATATCTAACTGATACCCTGACAGTGGATATTAAACTGCTAAACACTAACAACTAACAAAAACTAAGACTAACAAAAACATAATCCTTACAGGTTTTGGTGAAAACATGAAGAGAACCTAGCTTCCCTTTTAATAATGCTTAAATAATATATTTAACTTTTCCAGTACCTCAAGTATTGTTATAGTATTGGATTTCTGTATAACTATGGGGTAGTACAATATGATTCTTTTTTTTTTTTAAGAGACAAGAGAAAATTATAAAAGAACTACAGACTTTAATGTCAGGCAATTATTTTTGGATTCTTCTAATTACAGAAAGAAGTTATAGATTGTTTTTTCATTGTATTTTTAAATTTTTTCTTCATTGAACTGTCAAAAAATACGTAGATTAAAAAGGCTTACATTTTTAAAAAGTTAAACTGTCATCTAGATTTTCAAATGCCACATAAAGTAAATTAAGCAAATAACATCTCATGATCTAAATTCCCCATCCCTTGGAAGTTCATCATTCAGGTTTAACGTGTTGACTTCAGTTCCTGGCACATTAGAATTAGTCTTCAAAGGAAATTCTCTCCACTGATGTTCTGTAAGTGAAGGCACAGCTACTACCAGTTTAAAAATATTTTAAAGGTATACGGAATGCTTTCCTTTCTTTTTCACCCCAAACCACAGATTTTTTAAAAAATGCTGAATCAAAAGTTGCTTGGATCTTTTGGGGGGTTTTGTTTGTTTGTTTGTTTAAGAAAAAGACGGATAAAAATGGAATTTCTGAACTAGAAAGTTAAACAAGGAGAAAAATGTCACTGGAATACTCTCTTCCCTTCAACTTTAGCTATCTATATCCGGCCCAGCTTGAATCATTTACTGTTCGTTGCATGAGGTTTCATCATTTAACTTTTGTTGCCAATATTTATTCCTGGATATAACTCACAGTCATGGGGTTTAGGAACTATTTGTCCATACCCCAATAATACACGATAGCTGATGCGTGCAAAACATAACAACAGAGGACACGCCAGTGGTGCTAGTTGATGCTGATCCTTTAAAACACCCAAACCCTATCCACAGCAAAACCTAAAACCAAAGGCTCTGCCTAGCCTGAGCCATGCTAAAATCTTCTCTGTGAATACAGAACAGGATAAAGTCATCGTAAAATCTAAACACTTCCCAGTTACACACACGATGATCAAAAGATTTGGTCATTTTTAAGGCCTTTGCTGTCTACCAGATGATGGATGATGTGCAGTTGAAGGCAGGATTAAATCCCAAGCAGGCTGTGACTGACTAAAATAGTGATGTAAACACATCACCAGGGTGCACTTCCTACCTAGTGCCATCTTTTGGAGTCTTCTCCCCCAGTTCAGGAGGTGCCAAAGAAGGAAACACCGGACCAAACTGGTTTTGGCCGCCTCCTACAGGAAGCAGGAGGCAAAAAACTCAGCTCCGACCCATGAGGTCTGCACCTCACTCACTCCATCTGTCCCTGGGCTTGTGCCAGCAGGACAAACCTCAAAACACACCGCAGAGATTGTCCCCCCATACAGGGCACTGGTGAGGCCACACCTCGAGTCCTGTGTCCAGTTTTGGGCCTCTCAATTCAATAAAGACACTGAGGGGATGAAGTCTGTCCAGAGAAGGACAACAGAGCTGGTGAAGGATCGAGAGCCAGTCCAGTGAGGAGCAGCTGAGGGAGCAGGGGGGGCTCAGCCTGGAGAAAAGGAGGCTCAAGGGGGACTTTCTGGCTCTCTACAACTCCCTGACAGGAGGGTGGAAGTCAGGCTCTGCTCCCAGGCAACAGCGACAGGACAAGAGGAAATGGCCCCAAGCTGTGCCACGGGAGGTTCAGGTTGAACATCATGAAGAATTTTTTCACAACTATGGATCTACAGTGAGCTGTTCTGGCCTGCTGCAGAGCTCTGTCTTTGGAAGACCGTGGTATTCATACAAGATTTCTTTGGCTTTCTTCAGCTGTGGCAGGACAAACATTTTCTCACTTATTAAAACTATGATTTGCCACTTTACTTTAGAGTCTGACATTACCACAGGGAAGTCTGACAGGGACAACCAGAAGTCCCCTTCCTCAAGCTGATTGTGCAATCCACTGAAAAAGAAATTTAACTTTAAAAATGGCACACAATGAATCTGCCAAGTCAAAATATCCAATTAAAACCCTTCTGTTTCTTAAAAAAGCACAAAGCTATCAAAAGTTACTAATAAATTGAACAGTCTGTGACAAGGAAGCAGAGACCAGTTGTGCAAAGGCTTTATCTGTGCCAGGAGTCTTGAAACAAAAAAGAAAGGCAAAATGTTTAAAAAGTTTACATGGGTTTCCTTCATGGGAATCAGTTGTGAGGAGCCTCAGGGTTGTAAAGTTTTCCTCCAAAAATAAAAAAAAAAAGATGCCAGTACCCAAAACAGACAGAGCATGCAGGGAGGGCTGTCTGATTTGACTTGCTTGCCAGCTATCACCAAACAGAAATAATTTTTAAGGGTCATGTCAGTTGGTAACCTCTTGTTCAAGGAGACCAGATTAAATCTTCCTCAAGGTTAAGGATGCTGTTGAGTTTGAACTATAATTAAAGGCAACAGTCCAACTGTCTCACTTTGAAGTCACCCAAGTAACAGGAGGTACAAATCTGGACCTTTAACATATGAACAAACCCTTTTTGATAACTAAAGCTAGGGTTCAGCATATGTACACCAGTACCCTCACTGATTCACCAGAGCGCTGTTCCGCAATCAAAAGAAGAAAAATAAACATTTTTCAATGCTCAAAAGTGCTGAGTATTGAACCAGACACTCAGAAAGAGGAAAATCTAGAACTCTATCAGCAGAAAAGGAATTTAACTATAGATTACTGATATTAAATACCTTCTTCTTTCATTTTCCTGTGACTGGAAACAGTCTGGAACCTTGTCTAGGTTTCCTCAAAGAGGTAAAAAGAGTATTTTATAACTCTGCCAAAGCTAATTCCTAGCTAAGCCAAGTATGGGGCTTTTCCAGCTTCACTAAACATTCATTCCTTTGTTATTTATTCACTTCTCACATATCATCTATTTTTCAAAATAAGACGCTAAATTTTCTGTCAGTCAAAAAAGGTGGTACTGGTACCAGATATTTTCAAGTCAGTAAATAAAGAAGAAATGGGGATAACATCTACCTTTATCCATATAAAACTGCTACCTGCTAATAAGCTCCCATAGAGAAATCAACACCTAAATTTTAAGGACAGAAAAAATAGAGACATTAGTCCCACAATTCACCTGAGGAGAAGAACAATGTCCTGAAAACATTATTTATATGAAGTCTGAAGACTGCACTTAGAAATGGGGGTGGGTTTTTTCCCTCTTCCACCCCCAAGAAATATTCTGGTGTTTTTTCCTCAAAAGTAGGACACAGAGGGGCGCTGACCTCTCCACCAGAAAGCAGAGTCATTTCACCATCTGCAGAGAGAACCCAAGCCCCATATGGTGAGGACTTGCTTTCTCTTCCAGATTCAAGATTACCAAAGAAGGGCTAAGAAACTTGTTTGTGAACTTAGAAATACATGGCCATATGCATATAAAATATCTGAGAATAAGGAAGAAAGTATCTCTGTAGACTTTTAAATACAAACATAAAACAGTTTTCAAGGTTAACGGAGTTAATAAAATGGAGACCAAGTTACACATTCAGAAGAATTATTTCTACACAGGATAAAGTTTACTGAAAATAGCATTTTTTACTACACTGCCTAGCTGATATTGAAAGGCTGGTACTAGACTGAGGTACTTGCTAATGATAACTTTGAAGAAATATCACACTTAAAACTCAGACTGATTGCAGAAAAGGTGTTTTATCAACTGCTCCCTCTATGAATAAATATGAAACTACCAGGAAAATGTTTAAACAGGTGTAATCATAACTGCATATGAAAATTGAGTTTGGAGGCTGTAAGGAATCTTAACATAGTTAAGAAAGAATGAAAGCAATGTAACACTGCGATCATTGCCCATTATGCATGTATCATGCAAAACAGAAATGTTGTCATAGCAGCTATAAAAATGTCAGTGAAAACTGAACTACTATTACCAAGTTATAAATGAAATGAAAAATGTAAAAGGACTATGTGAATGAATACATTAAGGGAAATGTTATTTCTTTCCCAATAAACAAATAAAACAAAATACATTCTCATGAAATGGGGTAATTTGTGTGAACAAATACGCATAGATAACAATTGCAGGAGGCCACATCTGCACAGGCAACTGGATAAAATTATTAAGATTTTGGATAATCAATTTTCCAGCCTTAGAAAGGAAGGAAAAGTAAAAACACAATGTTTTGAAGTTTCAAAGTAAGAAACCAATTAAGTGATAGATTATATTAAGGCCAATTTTGTTTATACTAAAGTAAAGGGAGCTGCTTGTGTCTATTAGCAATGGCAACTTGGCTTTCAGTGTGACTACGCTGATACAAAGTGTGCCTTGGAAAACAAACCTTTCGAGCCTTTAATACATTGTACTCATTACAGCATTTATTTACTTGCACATGTGGTTAATGTCAAAACAATGAATGCAAGAAAAAAAAAACCAAAAAACAAACAAACAAACAAAAAACCTACAAAAACCCAGGGCTTAGTGTTAGGCAAATAACGGGAGACCCTTACTGGCATGAGCAGATGCCTGTGCCCAAGAGCCCGAGCAGCAGCACCAGCAGGACCCCAGCCAGTCCCTGGGACTGGGGCTCCCAGGGGCCTGTGGAGGGAGACACTCTGTATGTGTTCATCTCTTAAGGTAAGTACACTTAACATGTTTTTTTCTAAAATTAGTCTTTCTCAGTAGGCAGGCACTGCAAAATGAAAGTCTAGTACATATTGTTCATTACAGCAAGTCCACATAGATTTGGATATTGAAGCAAGTGCTGGGTAAATATATGAAGGTTGCACCTTCAATTCTGTATTAAAAGAGCAATTATTTGGAATATTCTTTACAAACATCAAAGTTAAAAAAACATTTCTGAGTTCCTAATGTGTCCATAATTAATTCACACATTCAGCTGTTGAGTCCAGAAATATGTTCCTGTTGATAATTTGCAAGTAACGCTTCTAAAACAATCTGGCACATTTTTTTCCTTAATGCCTGAAAGCTATTACTAAGATAGTGCTTTAAAGTATCATCATCACTGCTACCATGTATATACTTTAACTAACAGAAGTCCTTAGTTCTGAAAAAATAAGAATTTTACAAGAATTAAAGCCTCCCTTCTTCCAATATTGACTACATTTATTTCATGTAAAATAATATAAGTTTTATTATAAGAGGGATTCTGAGAAGCATTAACTGTTCTCAACTCAATGAGAACAAGGAACAAAGTGCTTCACAAGATCAGGCCTGAGTATAAGAAATGCTTCACATCCTCATCAGAGGTGCCCAGGGCTAAGTCTCTTCACATGTGTAAAAGCCAGTTCTGCAAAAGTGATCCTTACCTACATCCTTGTCACACACACGTGCACTTAGAATCTACTGTGACAGGAAGGAGTTCAAGACCATCCAAAATGAGTCAGAATTTTTATTAATATAATATATAAATTAGCAATTTTTTAAGATCTAAGTTTATGGACACTATGAAACATAAATCAAAGGATAAAACTGTTTGCTCCAATTTTTAAAAAGAAAATGAAAATATAGCTGGAAATATATTGATTTATGCTTGATTTTGAGTACTAGTTCAACCCCTTCACATCTGTACTGATTTCATCTCAGTGACTGAGATTGGTATCAACTTCTGAACATAAAATGATCTTTCTAAATTGCTGCTTTTTAGAAAATTATTTCTGTAGTTATTATTGCAGTTTAACCATTTCCAAACACCCAACTTAAATTATTACGTTATTTTAAAATGTTAACAAAATAACAAACCTATAGTTGGCCATTGTTTTGTTTCAAATACTTTGCATGCATTTGAAAGAAATGTAACTGTGGATGGATGTTTTTCCTTCTCTTTGTGTTTAATCCTGGCAGAGTGTTTCCAGAACCTGAAACATGATCTCTAAGGGCAGGGAAGGTAATTAATATCCTTGGAGTCCTAAGCTACACACAATGTACGATGTGCCGTGGCTTGGGGCAGTACTCAGAAAACTCCCCCAAACACGGCGTTTAACTTGGTCAACGCCATCCCATCAAACAGGGAGGAATTTATCCAGACTGCAGTTCAAGAACTGGACCACGGAACGACTTCACAGTGACTTCTGGCAGCTTTCCCTTCAGCACTCCCTCTGTCCCCAGCGGCTCCCAAGGCACAAACAGGGCCTCATGTGCACAATGCAACTGTGCATTTCACAAACACATCCAGCCTGCGCCCCCCTCCCCTGCTCACCAGCGCTCATTCGTGGATCTTGGCGGGGAGCGCAGGCAGTTCCACAGGGAAGGACAGGAGCGGCACTGGGGCAGGGCTCTGCTGAGCTCCCAGAACTGGGACAGCCTCTCATGAGCCCACAAACGCTTACATTCCTTTGGAGCCGGAGGCAGGAGAAATGCTACAGCAATCCCAGTGCTAGAGCACAAACCAGGAATCATTCTTTTCCCTGTGCCAGCACTAACCAAGCCCCAGTTTAGCTTCCCGCACATTTGCCAGGAGACTTTCTTGGAGAATGGAGAAAGAAGAGTTGGGACAGTTGCTCATCTTCTTTGAACACTAAATGGAAAACATCCCCCATCTGAGACAGAGAGGAGTATTGCTGTGTCCGCTTCTCTTACCCAAAGAGCTGAGAACTCTGGCAGGGATCCAAGTGCACTTCCCCTTGATATGGGCAACCTGACCCACCTGGAGAACAAGCCTGTGGAATTTTGTGCATCCTGAAAAATATCAATTAGGGGACCCAGCCTGGCTGTGGAAACAGCACAGCTGTAAAAACCCATCAGGAAAACCCTGGGCCTAATCCTTATTTCCCTGGGCAGGGCTCTGAGGGGTTTTCCCTTGGCAGGGCAGGGTGGGAGCAGCCACTGCCCACGTGGGGACTTGGCAGAGGTCCTGGGATGGAGACTGAAGGTCCAGGGCTCCCCAGCCACCGGGCGGAGGCTGCACTGACAGATTTCCACGCTCTGGCTGCTGCCGTGGCTGCTCAGTGCCCCCCGTCGGGCCCAGGGCTGTGCACGCCCATCCCCCCTGCATCTGATAGAGACGCACATCAGAGGCAGAGGTAGGTGGGGAGATAAGGGGGAGAAGCTTTAAACATTGCCAGGTCAGCGCAACAGGAGGTAAGCAAGTACAGAGGCAGCAAGAACTACTGAAAGTTTTTGATATAGTCCCAGGTGGACTCCCCAAGGCCTGTAAATGTTTCAAAGGGGGATCCCCTTTCTGTGGGCATAGAAATGTTTCAAAGGAGCCCCAATCGGTGCAATGTTTCAAAGACCATTGCTCTCTAAAAATTCCAACCTCAACCACCCCCTCTCAGCTAAAAACCTTCCTAAACAGATCCCTTCCTGGCTAACCCCAGCTGAGGCGGTCTGTTCTGCTGCCTGGAGCCCTCCTACAGGCCCCAGCGTAAACTGAAACAAAACATCTCCCGTTTCCCTCCTCTGGGGATGGATCCAGCCTGCTCCTTCCCTGGGGACCCCGTGAAGGACCCAATGTGCCTCTGTGTTTGTGCACAGGATATGAAGGGCTAGAGTGCAGCAGGGTAATTTTTCAAAGCGGTGTGTGGGAGTAGCACTGGAATTTCCCTGCATACTGCTTTGAAAAAAATAAACCCTCTACCTCCATGAATTATGAACAGGGCCTCCAACTCCAGACTGAGAGTTTGAGAGGTTGAAGAGGGAGGCACAGTCAATTTAACTGGATGCAGTTTTTAATACTATGATGTCAGAAATAATTGAATTCTTTAATTATATTATGGACACTGCTACTTAAGAGGTATTGCTGCTACAGAGCAGGGATTCCTTTGTTGGCAGTCACTTGAGCAGAATAAAACTGTAAGCAAGTGCTTAGGATATCTCAACTATTGATTTTGTGTTTCTCAAAGTATGAGAAGAAAGTGCTGCTGAGGGGTCTTGGATTGTCAAAGCCAAGAGATTTTTTACCTAAAAATTACATGTCAAGGCTACCTTCATTGTCTTGGCTCTCCTCAAATTCAAAAGAGAGATAAAAATCTCTCCCTGGAAATGCTTACCCTTCTCAAACTCTTATCTCAGATTGGTATCAATCATTCATTTTCCCCAGACAGCATCTCAATGACTATATTAAACCAGACACCTTAACTTCAGACAGATACAAGTTCATTGAGATGAGTCCAGCCCTAAGCTCCTGAGGACACACGGTCCGAGCGCAAGCTCCTCCTGTCTCCCGAACACCTGTATGTTCACCCTGCGATCTCAGTGTCCCCCCAGCACAAACAAATCCTTATCTGTAGATCTTAAATTGACAGTGATGACATTAATAATGAACTAGACCTGTGAACTAGACCTGGGCTGCAGAAAGAGCTGCATTAGCTTTCTCTCACTGCCCATCTGGCTAGACTTGGTCTAACACAGAGAAGGCAAACTCTTGCACCCCTTATCAGTGAAAAACCAGCCTGAGCAGTAAGGAGGCACATGCCAGTCTGTCCTAAGGCCTGAATAAGGGAACAAAGTGCTCAGGCTATGACCAAAGGGGACAGGAGCAAGAACAAGAGGCAGTTGGTCACTCTCCCTACTGTTACTGACTCAGGGCTATGTAAGTTAACACCAAAAATCTGCACAGCATTTATTGCTTGAGAAATGCTGACGTCTAGCCTCTCCTTTCCCCTTCAGCATTCCCCAGTAAAGAACAAATACCAACAAATATCAATGAGCAAACTCACTGGAAACATCTTTTTTTGTGAGCAGTCGCATGTCCCGGAGGATAGCCCAGGAACCTTGTGAACTGAGATGCCCCGAGTGGGAAGAAGTTTGGCTCCATATTAAAGGGTTTCTACACTTTGCTCTTTCCTAAACTGAACCATTAAAAGCAGTGATGACCTTAACTTAATGGACATCCTCAGTCTGTACCTCAGCAAAGCGACATGAAGATATGACACCACCATGGAGTTATCACACGTTTTCTTACCACATCCTGGTATTTTAAATGTTCTAGGTGTACAGAACTGGGCCCATAGTACCTTTGTACTATATAGAGTTCTTCCAAATATTACAGTAACTGATGTACAGCTTCGAGGAAACAATGCGTGCAGTCTTCACAAACAGCACTGCAATTTTCTGAGCCTCCCATGCCTTCTACACCTGTTGTTTTCCAGTGGTGCTAGGAACTTTGTAAGGAAGTGTGTGAATTGTATAATATTCCAGACAGCACTATTATGGGCATATACATAAATAAATTTCACATATCAGTTACTGGAAAATGAAGAAATTACATTTTTCCAAAAGAAAACAAATTATTCCCCTCTTGAATCAAGCAGAACCTTAACTCAGCATTTCATGACCTTTGTGTTTGAAAATCACTTATTAGCTACTGGATCACAAATTAAGTTGAAACAAGTGCTAAGCTTGCTAAGGACTTCTTTCTTAAAATTTAGGAGGGAGCTACATGAAATCACAATGGTCCAATTAACAAGGATCTCACTCTTCAAGCTTGCAAACAAGAGATTATATTAACACCTGCTACAAAAGCAAACATTTTTAGATATCTTTATTTTAACCTGCTTGACATTAACTTAAAACTCCTGCCTGGCTCTTGGATGAAAATTATTGTGACTGACATGTATCTTTTTTGCATTTGGGGGTGGGGGTTTGAAGACTGTCAGTCCATATTTCTCTCTCTCTGATATTTATGCATAATCCACTTCAAAGCTAATAGGAGTTACATACCTGAATTGATGGGAGAATAATTTCCTAAATGTAAAATTGCTGAAGGAAAACCATTATGCTTATGGGAGATAAATGCTGCATATGAATGTATGAGACAGAGAGCACTGTCGGGTCCTCGGAGGGTCTCATCCAGCACATGCCTACAGTGGCATGTGTAAGAACCTTCTTGTGGTCTGTGCACCAAAATAAACTGACCTCGGGCCAACAGACATATTTATAACATCTGTCCATGGAAAAGCCTTTCTCTGCGTTCATCAGAGAAGCAATCATACAGCTGCAGCAGAAATACACCCATCAGAGGTTACAATAATGCCTTTACTAACTCCTGTGACAGGACTGTCAGAGAAGGCAGAAAGCACTGATTTTTAAAACACTTGTATGTCTGAAAAGCTGAACTTTCTGAAGTCCAGAATTGTTGGAAAAAGTAGAAAAAACCTACTGAAATAACTCCGTAAGTGTTTTGTTTTGACAATGTTCCTCAGGAATTCACCACACTTAGCTGGGAAAATGCTAGCAGTTACATCTATTCAATGTCATGACATACAAAATTGAAACATAATTGCTCCTAAGTGGTTGACAACTGGCAAGTACTTTTTACACAGATAGAGAGAAATTTATGCTATCAAATGGAAGATACTGTCAAAAGTTTGATTTTAATATAATTGAAAATGCTACATGAGGACTCAAAAGGATAAGGAAAAAAGCTCAGCAGTAACACTTTTATAACCACATATTTAAAAAGCTTTGAAGTGAAGAATCATTACATAAAAATCATTTTCCTTGAAAAACAAAAAAATAAATTACAGCATAAATATTAACAAGTTATTAGAATAGTGAATGTCAAAGAGTAGCAAAAAACAAGCAGCCAATGAGTGGCCCAGTGTAAAGAATGTCTTACCAATCATATGGTTAGCGACATGGATTTGTATCTCTCTCTCATTCTCAAAGGTCATCTGGCACTTGATGCATTGATAGGTCTTTTTCTGTTTAATAACCAAAAAGAGATTAGAGAAAACTGCACTGTAGCATAAGGCAAGTGTGATCATGAATATAGCATGTTACATGCTTCAAATTTCCTCAAGTGAGGCTTTTTTTTGCTCATATATACCCAGGCCAGGCTTTTCTGGGACCATAAACACAATCTCTAATTAACAACCTGCTTTAGGAGAAATTTTAATTTCAACTTTAAAAATTTCAAATTACAATACTTGAAAATCTGACTGAGTACTTGGGCCATAATGAGATTGCTCCTGTCATTTAACCCATTGCAGTAAAATTCCCCCAGAGTGAAATAAAAGACAGAAAAGCAACTGTTTTCAGAGTAAGATCAACTTTCTCAAAAAATTCCACCTTTCATTAAACTCAAAATAGAGTAGGCAGAGCACCTATATTTATTTGGGGAAGCAAAGGAAAAAATGCATTTTGTATTGGTCTCTAATCAGAAATCTTGAAAAAACTGCGTTACCACAAAGAACTGTTTCCTAGTACAATCTGTTTATATTTTCTCCATCTCAAAGTCATACCAGGGAGGCCTAGCTGCAGAAGTCAGGAGGCAGTGTGAAGAGGCAATTACATGAACCATTTATTCAAACAGGGAAAATGGGGTTTGCACTCAGATTTACAGTGATGCGTGTACTTGTGCAACGTGGCAGGAAAAATCCAAGAAACCATTTTCGGAAATTAAAATGCATGTTGATAAGTTCAGACATCCAACTCAGGAAAGAAAAGCCAAACAAAGAACCAAAAAACATGAAGGCTTAGCTTTTGTACACTTGGAAAAACTTATTTCCCAAAGCAGGAGTATGGTGCTTTGGTCTGATGTACATGATTATTTACTGCATGAGAATACACTACTTAAATAGACATCTTTTGACGTGTAATTTAGAAAAAATTGGGCCTTTTGTGCCTACTTCTCTCTGGAGAATAATTCCTACTGCAATACTTGCCACCAGGCACAAGCATGAGGTCTGCATCCCCAGAGCCAGAGCTGGTGGCAGCAGAACACACATGAAATCTCTGGGTGCTGGCCATGAGCTCGGGTAGCTGAGGGACAGATGAGAACCCCAAGCCAACAGCACTGAGAAATCCAATTCAGAACACAACACCCTCTTAACCTTTCGAAGGAAAATATTTTGGGGGTACGTTTTGTGTACTTTTAGATGCACATTACTTTTTCTTCAGCCTCCAACCCACACCCAGGTATAGAACCCCCTTTTTAGGACAGCAATAATAAGTCAGAAGTTTAGAGTTAAACACAGAAGTTGCTGTCACCCCCTCCGTGCATGGGATCCAATTTCCTCAAGCACCTGCAGAGGAAAGAACAAATTAGGTGCTACCAAGAGCTTAACTACTTCCCATGTCATCAGTGGCAACAAGGTAGCCTGCTGGAGGTTAATGAACATGCTGTAACACCATAATAACAAATGCACCAATAACGATGGATGTTAGGCATATTCCATGAATTCTGTGTGCGTTTGCTTAGGCAGGGCTCTCTAGCCTAAAACAACAATGGGTGATTAACATGGTAATAGGAAAAAGGCTATACTCCATTGGCCGAAAGCTGACACAGCCAACCATATAAAAGGAAATAGTTTGGATTGGCTAGTTATCCCTAGGCAGCTCAAGAAAGTATCCTCCTGGAGTCCATTTGGAAATCAAGGCTGTTAATGGAAAAGCAGCTGGATTTCTGCAGCACTCTTTCTGGGGAATCTATCGTGGCAGACGAGCACAGCACACATACATACACATGTCCTCTCAAAACACACTGGCACACACATGCTGGGGGCTCCTAACTCCAAAAACAAAACAAAACACAAAAAACCTTGGAAGAGCAAAATAGGATTGGGTAGTGACTGATTCATGTGGTCACATTTAAAGGTTGAAACCTTCCTCTTCCTTAAAACTTCAAAGCTAAGCTCTGTGCCTTGTCCAACGCTTATCTCAGCTACAAGGGTTCCCTACGTAACCAGCTAGAGGACAATATTTCAGCCTGATTCTATTTCAAACCTTGAAAGTTATATTAAACACAGACAAATGATTCATTTTTAAATTGATTTCAGGGCTTCTGAAAGCTACTTATTAACAGATCTGGAGACAGGATGTCTTTGTTTATCCACAGACCGAGCGCTAACTCCTCCACACCATTTCACAATCCTATAAAATACTCTGCTTGGCATGAGGAACCCTCGGCAGATTTCAGATTTCAGATATCCTCCAAGTGCTACGTTTAGCCTCAGCTGAGACCCGTGCATGCAAGCTAGCAGCTTAAGCAAGGTGATGGCTCCTGTGACAGGGAGTGAGGTTTCTATATGGCCTATACAGGTCTCAAAATAACTAAATCTAGATTAGCACCCAAGTGCAAGAGGTGGAAGAGCTGATTTTTTGGCTCATTAATAACTGTCTTTAAAAGAATGTCACAAAACATCCTTCCATTATCAGTAAATGGGGAGCACTAGCTTTAATACAACTATAATTAGTTGTGGTACAAATATGATCTTCTACTGCCATTTTTCTGCTTTATGAACATTATTAATGAATCAGTTATCTTTTTTTAAAGTTTTATCTTCAGAAGTGGTGACAACAAAGGTGCCCACACTCTGAGGAGCTAACAGAGTCTAGGTGTTGGCATCTAGGTGATAAAAGAGACCAGATGAGCAAGCCTTCAGCCGAGAGCTCATTCCCCACAAAATCAAGATGTTTAATTCTAGTCTTGGCACAAAATTGTACTAATAACAACAGAGGGTTCCATTTTCTTTTCTGAAGTATCTATTGTTCCCATGGGTTTTCCAGACTATCCTCCTTTAAATCTGGAAATAGTTTCCTGTTCTACAAAGAAAATATTCCTCCATTCAAGTGGATTTACAAGGGAAGAGAAGGGTTGTGGGGGAGAACAAAGAGAAGGAACTGAGTCCAAGAAAGTGTGCAGGAAAAAAGAAACTGAATAAGGAACACAATAGGGTTTATTCTTCCAACTTTCTATGCTACCTCCTTTGCTTCTTCAGTCCAAATAACCTAGGTGGGCTAAAAATAGTTAGCACTATTCGAGATGAAAACTTAACTAAGTCTTAACATTTGCCACTGTCAATGTTAAAGAAGCACTGTTCATGATACCTGTGGTACAAAATGAAGATAAATCTGTGTAAGAGAAAGAAGAGCTTGAAATGTGACTGTTTCCAGTATTAGGAAATGAGAAATCTCAATATTAAACAATTAGTCATGTTTCTCAAGATATGCACATTCCTCTAGAAGGCATATGAAAATGAATTAATAAAATGTATTCAAAACTGAAGCTGCTACACACAGAAAGATATTGAGAAAAACAGGAAAGCATCACCTCTGTTGAGATCTTAATAGAATAAAAGGCCTTGAACTATATTTGTGTCAGATATTGGAATGGTAACTTTGCTTGTGATGCTCCTCTGAAAAACACCTTCAGTCCTATCCAAACAGAATAGCTCACACAAAACTAAATGAATGAAACAAAAACTGATGGTAGAGAAGTCTTTTACTACTAAGACATATTTCATTTATTCCTCTTAGTGATGTGATGTCTCTTGCAGAAGACCATTGACTTGTCTTAAAACTCCTAAAAAAAA
>VYZQ01034126.1:0-34756 GCA_013400655.1 Mystacornis crossleyi | reverse complement strand
ACTCAAACAGAGCATCACAATGGGGTGGGAAGATGAGAGGCTGGATTGCAGTAGTCTCTGCCAAGCAGCGTAACTGCAGGGCAGCAATTCCAGCTGAACAATTACCTATGTGCTTTAGCTCTAGAGATGCTTATTTTTAGTTTGTTAATTATTTTTCATGGAGGGACCCTTTCAGGTGTCTTCTGGGAAGGACTGGATGTATCTCACTCTGCTCAGCAGTAGTACAGGTCCTTTACTGTGTAGGAAATGGTGATGTTATTGTTTCTGTGAAGGATCTACTGGATTAGCAGTCCTTTTGATTTCAGAGAAAATTTGGCTGATCCAGGTCTCGTGGCCGTAGCAGTTTTCAGGAGATGATCTGCTCCTCTAGACATGAATAGCGGTTGATGTACCACGCACACACTTAAACATGTTAAAAGAGCTATGTAGAAAGGAAAAGAAATTTGTTTCAATAAAAAATATGGTTTTGATTCAAAGCCCATTGAAGTCAATGGAATTTGACATCTGATAAGTGGATTTTGGATGGGGTCTGAAGTCACCTCCCTCTTTTCTGTTTTGGTACCACATCTTTAATCCTTTCTGTTAAAACACTGTTAACTCTTGTACTTCTCTATTTTTTTGCAAATCACTGAAAATTTTCCAAATATCATCCACTGAGCAACAAAAACTTTTCACTGACTCCTGAGATTTTGAAACAACTTGATTCCTAAGTTTTCTGTATGAAAATAAACCAAAGGAGAACCCAGAGCAACCATTGCTGATTAAAGCTCCATATTCACAATGTCACAGAATCACAGATTGGGTAAGGTTGGAAGGGACCACACTGGGTCATCTGGTCCACCCCCCACTCCAGGCAGGGTCATCCTAGAGCAAATTGCACAGGATTGAGTCCAGACAGTTCTTGAATACCTTCAGTGAGGGCAACTCCAAAGCCTCTCTGGGCAATCTGTTTAAGTGCTCTGTGATATGCAAATTCCTGTTAAAGCTGAATTATGATACATGAAAACACCCTACAAACAACTGGAGAAAATGAGAGAGCCAAAGTGCCCTGACTTTGCCCTCTACCCAGTGACTGACTGACTTACCTTTTTGAAACGAAGTATTTTGCATGCTGGACCAGTGTGCATGTAAGAATGGGAGCACTTTTATGGGATTTGTGGAATTCAATGTAATTGGAAGTCAAGTCACAGAAGGATTATGCTATTCTTCAGAAGTCTACTGTAAGGTGGATGGAAAACACCCTATTCCTGCCCACCACAGGGAAAAAATGCAAAGGGTCAGTCAGGAACCTGAAAAAACAGAGGAAGAAGAAACCCTAGAGTTACTCACTGCACTTCACATTTTATGTGAGGGCAAAACTGAGACCATGACAGTCTCTTGGGTAGACTTCTGCAGCTGGCACATAATGCTAAATCCCTTAATTAATCACAGAAAAAACTGTTTACCATATAGTCAGGTAAAGATTTGAATCCTTGTCCCTCTGTGTATAGCATTGGTCCTTCTAGTGTGGGAATAGGTCTCCCCATACCAGTGCTCCAGTAGGTGTTCATCACCTGGTCATGAAAGCAGGTATTGCTTCCACTTACAGTCCTCTCTTGGGATTCATGGGAGGGACGAGAGGGTTAAGGCTGTTCCAGGTATTCAGGAGGTCCAATAGCTGATACACTTCTCTGACTAGCAGCACCAAAATGCCTTCTGACAGGGATTTGTTTTAGGAAGAAAGGTCAGTCCCAAGTCCAGTGCTGCAGGGGATTGCCTGGCAGTGCACAAGGCTGGATCTAAGTGCATTAAATTCTCTACATCCACTGCTATAAAAACCCAACCTCAAACCCATTTTCAATAACACTTTTTAAAGGTTTTGCCATCTTTCTGGAAGGGTGAGTTGGTGTTTCATTCTCAAAGGCATAATAGCTCAAACCTCACATCAAATGTTTTTCATGTGCAGCTGTTTCTTATACACAAGCCATGCCTCCAGGCATTTTGATTCCACCCCCCCAACCCCCCCCCCCCTTCTCTCTCCCTCTCTTTTTACTGTCCATTTTGGACAAGCAGGAATGAAGGGGAACCAGCTAATCTGCCCATGCTCCATTTATAGGGGATTCAGGAGAAAAAAAAACAAAGTAAAAGACAGAAAGAGATGGGGAGGACTTGCTAAAGAAAGGAAAGTGTTGGTAGGCAGTCAGCATAATTTTTTTGCAGTAAGACCTGTGCTTGCTGGACTACTGCTGTCAGTGTTTCCTTAGCTCCCACATAACCTCTGCCCTTCCTCCTCCGCTCCTTTCCTGGGTAATTGATATGCAAATATCAAGACCAGGATGAAATTTAAATGCCATAGAAACTCACAGCATCAACGCTTTCTATGTCAGTTCTCTGCTCTGTCCTTCAGGCTACAAATTATTAGGAGGATTAACCTGCTGGCTGCTTCCTGAATGCCACCTCTGCCAACTTCAGCATCTACTCAGCAGAAACACTCCTGGGCAGTCAGGGCGAGCAGCCGAGGCGGCGAGAGGTGGCTGGGCTGGTGAGACAGTCGGCCATGGCCAGCAGCGATGGGGCTGGCGGTGGGACGAGGCTGGGCACAGCCCTCCCAGGCCCTCACACTGGCTTTTGTTTCAGCCCTGGCACCCGATCCCAAAGCCAGGAGCAGAGTGCCAAAGGGAAGCCCAGCAGCCAGCAATAGCCACAGCAGTGGGATGTGGGGATGGAGAAGTGTGCTGGGGATACAGAGAGCAAAGGATTAGCTGAGGAAACCTGCTGTCACCTCTCCACTACCCTCCAAGCCACAAGCTGGTCTGGGTGTTTGCCTTGTGCTGGAAAACCATCAAGGGTAAGAGTCGGCACATCTTTCACCTCTGAGAAACACCTGGCCCGCCATGGAATAGCACAGCCTGTTTCTCAACTCCTGATGGGGGAACGACGCTTGGCATTGTTCTGCCTCACCACTGACGTAAGGTGAGCCAAACCCCCAAAGCTGGTGTTCAGGGTGACTGAGGGAGGGGTCCTCTGCCAGCAGGTGTTATTACATGTGTGGACACAGAAACCATCATGCTGTGCTTCCCTCCGTGCCTTTTCCAGTGGGAAAGGAGGGCAACACAGCTGGATTTGCTCCCACCTCTCAACCAGGACATCTGTCAGCAGGACCTTTTTGCAGGACCGTGGATGTATGGGATACAGATGTTGGTGAGGCCATGCCACCCTCTTTGGCATCTGCTCTTTACTTTTTGGTTCAATCTATGAGTATCACCTCAACTATGATCCTTCTCAACTCTATGATGCTGAGCAGTCCAGGCAATTTGGGGACTCTCAAAGCATCCAGCTCTTCCCTGGTGGCCTGATCAGTGGGAATTTGGTACTGAAGTGCAGGAACAAGCCTGTAGCACTGCGCCTTACAGAAAGGTAATTTAGCAGAGACAGCCACAGGGACTCTCAGGTGCAAACACAGAATTAATTTAGAAAACTAGCTTAAAATCTAACTAAGCAAGCCAGGAATAGGCACTGGATGATTGGGGTTTCTTCCAGGACAGTGACTTGTTGCTGAACCTGCTTCCCCCGTGAGACTGTTCAAGAACTACATTACTTTTGAATTAAATGAGGTTTAATAGCCTTCAGTTACAATCACTACTCAAGCAGAGGAAAGATGGTTTTAGTAGAAAGCAAGATGGGAAAAACATGCCTCTGTCTGCCTGGTCAACAGGATGAGCAATGAAGATCTGACAAACTCAGTTAAAAATGCTCAAACAAGCATTTGGCAGTGGTTTCATGGCAAACTTAGGGATGGTTAGGCGGTTGTAAATCACCCCCTCCAGGCATTCCAGATCAATTTAAATAATGGCAATTTATCAAACATAGCAATAAAGGTAGCATTTAGAGAAAGCACATTACTGTTTCATGATCCCATTGGACTCCACTGAAAAATAAACAGAAATGACTGTCAGACAACATGTGAAAAAGCATTGATTAAATGATTGCACCTGATTGAATGAGCTGTTGGAATAGAAAGTTCCTTCCAGGGTCTAAGAGGTACTGTGAGCATCGGTCTTCTCTTGAGCCTGAGCCCCTTTGGGCAGCAGTGCAAGGGCTCCCACCCTACTTGCTGCAGGATGTGCAGTGCAGCCTCCAAAGGCAGGCAGAGCCCCATGCAGAAGTGATGGGGTGTTTGTACCAATGAACCAGCAGCAAAGATGGAAGAAGCCACGGTCCTGAGTGTGACAGCACAACCGGGGAGGGCAGGAAGATGACTGGCTGTCCTCGTCCTTTCCCTCTGTGTAGCAGAGACTCCACAAAAATATGACAGAAATTATGTCTGTCCTGTACTGATGGGAAAGCCCTCTTCACAGAGAGGTATGTTGCAGAAGGTCTGTTTCCCCTCCTTTCTTTGGAAAAGAAAGTATCTGCATCTAGGACATCAGGAATAATCCAAGGGAGCCACAGTCCTGGCTCAGAGGAAGATACTGGCCATGCACCATGGGGTGCTGTGGAAAGACCTAATGCTAGAAAGATCTCGTGCTAGTTGAGGTACTTTCATTGCAGACAGACTTCATGATGCAGGTTACTGGGTGTGAGCATCACTGAGTGCTGGCTGGTGGAAAATACACCTTCAAAAGAGAATTACTTCTGTACGTCTAACACGCATCTAGCAGATTATCTGGAATATATCACGTCCTCAAATGAATTAGCTTCAGTGGAAGTGGAAATGGAGGAGCACTTCTCTCTTTAAACAGAAAGAGCTCCATAAATGTGGAATGTGCTGTGTCTGTACTGTTGTGGCACCATAACGTAGCAGAGCTATGGATTCATGTAACTCCTGCATGTGAGTCTACATTTACTCTAGTCACCCTTTGACTGCTTTAGAGCTTGGATCACTAGGGAGCTTTTAAACATCATTTTTTCGAGGTAGTTAAATATGACAGTCGTGGCTGTTCAGTGTTCTCCAACGTAGAACACATATGGAGTGGGAAGATAGCCAGGGAACCAGCCTAAGTAACACTCGTCCCAGCTGCCTTACTCCAGCATATGTTAAATATGCCAGGGGCCTCATGACTTTTGCTCTGGTTGAAAATAAAGCAATTAAGCTAAATTAGCCTGTATTAAGCTCTTGCTTACATCTAGCTTTGGTACCTCTAAGCCACACTGCAGGCAGCAGTGAAGACATGAAATATCAGTATGGCCAAAACAAAGCCTGATCATCTTGGAGAGAGTCCTCTGGGGGTTCTCCATCCTCCTCAAAGCAGCTCAGATTTCCAGGCCCTGGTGTGTATGCCTCTGATCCCACAACATGCAGCAGGAACATGGGGATCTGAAGACATTTTGCAGTACATAGTTGTAAAGTGACAGATTTTTACCCCAGGACATGCTGGCTGTGTACCTTAACCCAAGAGGTTTAGGAGGAGCTCTCAGAGAAGAAAGAGAAGTTGAGCCAGCTTCCCTCTGCACGGCCTGTTCTCACCAGCATACACCAGGCAGATCTGGTAAATTCACAGGAAGAACAGAAAATATAGCTGCTACAGGGCCGCGAGGCCTTAAATGCCCAAATCACTTCTGCAGGTGGGCTTTGGGCACGGGGGCCTACGTGGGAGCGGAAGGGGCTGCCACACCTACATGCAACCAGATGCATTAGTTCATCTACGTCTTTTAGCAAAGGCCTATGGACTCCTATAAAGACATTTCAACAGGCAAGACTTCTTCAGGTGATTGCTTTAAACTCCTGAAGGGTAACTTTTGATATATAATGGCTTAAAATCACTTTTGCTGGGCAACTGGCAACTCCTTCCAATGCCATGACTCAGTGCTGTGACTGTGCTTGGAAGGGGAGGAAAAAGCACACAAAAGGGGACAGATACCAGCCAGATGCTTAGTTTGTATGAATAAGACCATTCTATCAATAGCCCTGACCATCTTGCTCATAAGTGTATGCTAATTCAGTGGGGAATTGAGACATTTTTACAGTATTTTTGGAGGAGTTTGCATGCTTAGACTAGGACGTGCAAAAAGGAGGGTGTTGGCTCTTTTTTTTTGCTGTTGCTCTTGACTTTGTTCCCTGCCCAGGTTTGCTGTTAAGCCTTAGATGATCTCTGCTTGGGATCAGCTGCCACAGCTGCTCCTTAAGGTTTGATTGCTTTTGATGTTTGCATTGGGAAGATTCAGCTTGTTCATTAGAGACAGAGACTGCTGAAGTTCCCTGGCACACATTACATGTCAGTCCTCCTGGATTTCCAAGTTGTCTCAGTGGTGGACCCCTGAAACCACTGAGAGCTGGGGTGCTTCTGTAGCACTTCTAGGCCATGAAAGCATAGTTTTGAAGAAAAACAAAAGGACCAAATTAGTAGATTCTTTTTTCAGTTCATCATCTGATAAGAAATGTGATTGTTCTCCTTTTGGATGACTGCTCATTAAACCAAGACTAATCATAGCACTCTTGTTTCTGAAATAAAAATCTGAACATCATTGATTTTTGAGTAGCTTTTCTTCATATCCTTAGATGTTGTTATTGACTATGGTGCCTGAAAATGTTCCTATTTGCCATTTTCAGCATGCTGAAATGCCAAGCTCCCAAAGGAGCTAAAGGAGGGAAAGAATGCCTCACCAATGAACAGCAAGGTGTTGGTTTGAGACCTAGGCAGAATTAAACCTTCTTCTTGGGAAAACATCCTAACCAGAAAGCTATTGTAGGCTGAATCATTCTCAGTGTTTTTCTTGCAGGTTTAGGTTTCTTTAGCAAGTTTCACAGCATGCTGCTGCACAGAGATTGTGCATGAGAGGATGGCTTTATCACCTGGTGCCTTGGGCATTACACTGGGAGGAATGGCCCACCTTTACAGTGATACATATCCAAGTGCAAAGTAAATGTATATGCAAAGAAGTACAGTGTCAGCAGAAGCAATGAAAAGCAGCACATCCCAAAACACCCACCACAAACCAAAGCAGTGTGGCAGGAGACTGGTCTAAACATCTGCAGGCACTGAAAAGGCTTGAACTGATGCATCCTGGATGCACTGGTATTTCAACTGCGATGACACCAGCAGCAGTCAGTGTTGATACTATTGCTGCTTGAATTTAAACTTTTGCTGCTAACACAAATGAGTCCTAAAAATTTTTGTGGACATTACAAAAAAGTTTATCCTAGCACTTTGCCATCATTATTTGTTGTTATAGCTCAACCTATGTCCTTAACCCAAAAACATTTTCTACTACTCCAAACTGCATGTCTCAGTCAAGGAAAGCTTTGACATGGTTGTTTTTTTCTCCTTGTCATGAACTTATCAGCTGAAACACATACTGTATACCTTAAGGAGAAAAAATGGTCTGCTTGGGCTGGAAAATAAAATTAAATGAGATTTCATTTCTATTATTTCTTTCTTGATCTTCTGTTGTTGTTTTCTTCCTTACTCTAAGTTCTTCTTGAGTCTCAATCTTACTCTGCTTTTGCATATTACAGCCTAAATCCGTCCTTTACTTCCTGTGATCGTGACGTTTAATTGCCTCCTGTTAAAAAAAACAATCCTATCCCTGTAGCCTACACCTGATATCTGTCTTCCCTTCCCCGATCTGCCATCCATACCTTCCCACTTCTCTCATTCTTCTTCTGCTGGTATATTTTTTAAACAAAACTAGTATAAGACTGTGTGTAAGAAATTACCTCTAAAGAATACTAGACAATTAAGGAAATGCTCAAGCATGACAGACTGCACTCTTCTGGGTCATTATAGTATCCTTTTGTGCTATAAAGCATGAGTCCAAAAGCCAAGTGATCTGCAGAATGAAAAAATATGAGACAATCACTCTTTGTGTTTCCTGTCTTTATGAAATGAGTCTAGACTTCTTAGAAAGTGTCCATTGAGAGCCTTGAAACCCCTCCTTCCCAGGGCAAGCACAGTGACTGCAGTGACAAAGTGACTGTTGTGCTTAACATTTGAAAACAGCAAAGTCCAGCAATGCAGTGGCATGTTTCCACCATTATGACCATAAAATCTCTGACAGACAAACATGGGAGTGGTCTTGGCTTTGCAGGCGTAGTAGTGCAGTCTGTAAACAACTTTCCTGATAATCTCCATTTACTGCTTACTGGTCGGGTTTGCAGAATGGTTCTGGCACGTAAGAATGAGATTTCTTTCAAAGACTACTAAACAGGAGCTCTGCTCCAAGTGAGCATCAGCAGCACTCCAGGGTCACAAACAGGATCACACGAGTGACCTGTCCTTCAGGCTTGTCCTATAAGCCACATGCATGACCGGGACATTACAGTCCAAAGAAAACCACTTGGACGGGTATGGCAGATGCTGATGTGACATACAGATCCATCTAGCACGACGAATTACCTGCTCATGTCCTGGATCTCCAATGTCCTGACCTCTGTAGTCCCATTCCTGGGCACCCAGCTTTCTCCATCTCCTTACAGTAAGAACAGACAGCTCACTCTGGAAAATATGGACAAGAAGGTGGCAGGATGCCCAAAAAGAAGATGACGGAACACTTTGATTTGAAAAACTTCTGTCTGCTTGTGGCCCCAGTCCCAGTGGAAATTGCATTCCCACTTATTTAAGCACCGCCAAACCCTAGTCCTTTAAGCTTGAGTTTTATGATGCAAGGGGGATTAGGCTGTCTGCCCTCCAATAACCCAGGCAATGAATTAATGTTCCCTTTGCCCTAAGAACTCTTCTGTAACAGAAAAACTACTTAGAAAGGACCTAGAGATCTGTTCACCAACTTGGGAACCCCACTGTTGGAAAGATGCTGACGTGCTGGTGGGATTCCTACAAGAACAGGAGGAAACAAAGAGGGAGGACAGACCTCTGCTAGAAGCACAGACAATGAAGCCTGATCTGGCTGAACAAGGACTGGAGAGAAATACTGATAGTAAACGAGTCATAGTATGGTTGTTCAAGGCAGTACAATGTGCAGCTGTGCACACAACAGAAAAGCATAGGTGAATGCCAGGAAAAATTAAACGAAAGATGGAATGAAAGAACAAATTAAAAACGTTTTAGGGGATTTCCAACTCCATTAAAAACATAATAATGGATAATACTAGGATATCCCAGCACTGTAAGAGTGAGACATATGATAGACTCCTTTTCCCATTTCCAGTTTCAATATCTTAACAGACCATAAAACAGAATGTGCTGCCCTGCAGACCTAAGACTTTTAAGAGAAGCAAATAAACACATACATAGCTGCATATGAATGAAGAGTCTGTAGAAATAGACAGGATCAAAAATATTTTTAAGACACATAGCAGACACTAAACTCTGGGGAACATCTCTAATTATGGTCAAATCATTTAATTTCATAGTTTTCCATTCTGAGCATATTTGGCTCGTCACCAGATCTTGGCCATTCTCAGAGATGGGACATTGAATGACTGAATTATGACTGAGATAATGTTCTCCTTGGTTTGGAAGAAGAAAGCCCTGGAAAAGGAGGAAGAGAGATAAGCAATGTTTAAGAGGAAATTTCAGGAGTTATTAGGGATGGAAATATTTTTATAGCTTTGCGATTTGGCATTGGACAAAATTTTAAATACATTCTTGACAGATGACACAGTCAAACATCTGGAGAGAGAGGAGCTGATACAAAGCCACTTACTCTCATTTCATACAGGATAAATTTAGACATTTCTAACAGCTGGAGTGACTGAGAGACTTGGGCAGGGCCATGGATGTAAGCTGCCAGAAGCTCAGCAAGGAAACAGTCTGACAGCCAGGCTGGAGACCAGGCTTCACTTCGTCATTGGCAAGGGGAGGGTTTTCCAAATGCAAGGGGATTCAAGGAGGTAACAGAATTTTCCTTATGTCCTGAACAGACCACTGCAGATCTGGGTGCTGGGAATGAACTTCTACTGCTGCTGTAGGCCAGTGACATCCTAATCCCTGCGAAAGATCCCTGGCTCAGAAATGTCTGCAGGAAGTTACAGACTGAAATCTGAAATCTGTGGTCTGAATGCCATCCACTCCCAATGCACCCCAGAAAAATGCTGCTTTGAGGAAGGGGTTTATAACAATGCTGGCAGGGACATGGGGCACCCCCAGGTCCCTTTTTCATGCCAGGGTCAGGCCATGGGCTGTGGCAGCTTTGTGTAACCAGAGCACCTGCAGCACTGTGCCCTGCAACAGAGGGGACAGCCAGGACAAAGCTCAGACCACAAACTGGGAGGTATTTTGGCACCTTACTGGCCTTGCCTAAATACATCTGAGCTTCTGGAGACCCGGCAGGAGCAGAAACACGACAGGACAAACGGCTCAGATTTTAATGGGTTTAAAATTGGTTTGAAATCAAAGAAGATGAGATCCATTGATCCAATGTTGACTGACGTTCCTGAGAGGCAGCCAAGAAAACCAAGCTGCCATTCAGAAAGTCACTGAAGAAAAAAGGAGCAAAGGAGGAGATGAAAGGGGGAAAGGAAAAAAGCATGAAGCCACCAGCTAAATACATGTATCTAGCAGAGGTCTGCCATGTAAGCACTTGTGACTAGTGAGGTCAGATGAAAAACGATTTTTCGGTCCATAAAAACCTGCTGATGTGTTTGAAATGTCTCTTATTCAACTAAGAAAATAATTTCTGATTTCTAAGCACATTTCAAGACATGAATTCCCTTTTTAGACTGGACTGATACAGAACAAATTCTGGGATTTTATAGGGTTTAAAATGAAGTAAAAGGACCGTTTTTCTTTCTCTACCCTTCGTCCAATGTATAAAGCAATACTGCACTCATGTTTGCTGATATAAACCTGTAGGTAAGATTTCTCCCTTACCCTGTAGTCTTTATTTCTCCTTTCTAGTGTAGAAAGGTGAGAGAAAAGATAAAAGCAAAAATGTAAGTGGCTTGGCCTTTTTCTAGCAGGGCTTAAATAAAAGAATTTTTCTACCAGTTCAAACCCCCTTTTTAAAAGCCATTTCACTAAAAATTGTGTTCTCATTTTGATCTCCTGCTTTATTTAACATACAGTATGTTCCTCATTGCTGCAGCAACACATCACTAAATCTGAGCAAACGTCACTTTTCTTTGAAAGGCAAGGAGATGTGGAACTCACTATTTTTCACACATTTACTGAACAGGAATAGAGACATAATGAAAGTAATCAAACTATCCCCGCCTGCCAAGGAAGACAGAGACCGAACCAAAAGTACAGGTTCAAAACAGGGCTTGGAGAAAAGCCAGCAGTGACTCAGACTGCAGTCAGTGATCCGTATTTTCTATCTTGGGACGATGCTTTTTTTTGGTGAGTAATTGTGTGGGTTTGTTTGTGGCCTCCTATGCACAGAAGCTCTGTATTTTGAGAAGAGCAATGTCCAGAGGGATTGGCACTGAACTGTCCGACAGCAGATTTTAGTGTTCAGTGCGCAGCCATGATTGCTTATATTTTTGAAAATAAGAATGCATATGAATTTTGGGTTTCTTTCCCCCCGTTAATTTTCAAGATTATTCTTAAACAATAGACTAAAGGACAATCCTCCAAACCCAGGAATTGTTCTGTGTATGTCCACATAACAACCACAACACTCATGGTGCTGCTGGGACACGCGCTGTCTTTATGGGTTCTCTGTGTAAGAATTTTAATTTATCCGAAGTTGAAAATTTAAAACTTGTGCTAGCTTGTTCCAAAGACCTTTTGTAATATTAACTGAATTATGTCAAGTATTTTCTGTCAGCTATAAGATTTGTCATAAATCACAAGAAATCTTGTAATAATGTAGGTCTGAGCATTATGTCTCCAAAAAGCCCCTTTCATAATGGGAAATACTGTCTTATGCTTTTTAATGTCTTTCTTTCCTCCCTTCCCTTGGGCTGTGCTTTTTTCTTTCTTTTGTCCTTTCTAGGGAAATTAGAGCTTTCCTTTGGACTAACTGGAGAAAATCAACCATTTAGTAACATTCTGTGTTTGTACCTTCTTTACCTCCCCATAATAGAGGCAATTTCCTTTCATCTGCACAAATATTTGGTACACTGAACTCCACATTTGCTGTTTAGTTTCTCCTCACTAATTTTCCACTGGAGATCTTTTAGCAAAGATGGACATGAGCGAGCTTATACGAAAGACTTCTATATTCTGGGAACGTTTCATTTAGAGACAAACCCATCTCTTGTAAATGAGCAACACCTACGAACATCCAGCTCCAAATACCATAACCAGGTAATGCTGCTTGTTGGAGCAAATACCCCTACAAAAAGAGATCTCCTGGATGTCGCTCTTCTTGCATATCCTTAGGAGGCTCAGGGCAGAAGATGCCCTTCCATTGGCACCAGGATGTCCAGAGCAAAGATAGGGAAGCTGAGTTGGGCCACGTGCCCATTTTAAAAGGTTTATTCCCCTGGGCAGTGCTCATTGGTAAGCCAGGGCTGTGTGCTTTCATCCATAATGCTGCAGGAACAAACAGAAGAAAGAAGATGCTGGCACTAAACAAAGCCAGCAAAGGGCTGTCTTTGATGTGGGAACCCATCCAGGACCAGCTGACGGGAGAGGCCATGTCCCACCTGACGTTTTCACCCCTCAGTCACTCAAGGCAGGCAGCAGCTTTGGCTAAGCTGCACAGGGCAGAGTCACTGAGAGATAGCCATTTACTTGTTTCAGACCAAATCATGAAAGGAGCAGCTGCTTCAACCTCTTCAGTTCCAAAAAAAAGCCTTGCAGGAGTGTAAGTCTTTGAGGAATATGTCTGTGCAAGGCTTGCATGTCGAGTCCCACACTGGGGATTTAGATCTATTTCTGTGGTTAATTGAGGACCCTGTTTTGATCATGTTGCTTCACCTCTTCTCCCTTTTCCTTTCAAAGAGCACTGGCCCCATCACTGGGTGATGGGAAGCTTTGAAGCTGCTCTCATAAAATGGGAGCCACAGAATCATAGAATATGCTCAGTTGGAAGGGACCTACAAGGACCATCAACTCCAACCCCTAGCCCTGAGCAGCACCATCCCCAAGAGTCACATCATGTGCCTGAGAATATTGTCCAAAAGCTTCTTGAACTCAGGCAGACTTGTGCTTTGACCGCTGCCCTGGGGAGCATGTCCTCAAGGAGAAGCAGCTGGATCCCACTCAGAGCCACCTCAGTGTATGAGCCTCACCTTCAGGAGGGACAAGTGAACCTGAGTTAGGCTGTCAGGTCACCTCATGAGACATAGCTGGATGCAGCAGTGCAATGAGGCAGGAGCTTATTCTGGGCTCTGCTCCAGGGCCTTGTGCAATCTGGACTTTAGGCCTGAAGTACCCCTGAAATGACAAGTAGACACTCAAAAAAGCTTTGAGCAGCAATTAAGTGACAGGCAGAAGCCTAGCACCAGCCCCCGGTAGATCCCCTGCTCAGAGCCACCCAGAGCAGTCACGCAGCAGGGAGTACAAAGTTTTGGGAAATGAGTCTGAAGCATTTGGGGTATTTTTTTTAAACATTAGCTGACTGTCTGGGCAAATAATTTTCCGCCTGTGGGTGTCCTACAAAAGTTGACTAACATGCTCCACTAACGAACCTTTGTGACTGGGGTGCCTTGTGGATGAACCAGTACGGTTTCTAATTCTCTAAGCAAACACCGACATTCCCTAGCATGAGTAAGTTGAGTGGTGAGCAGTGACTAATGAACAGCTGGTATGAATTCCTGACACTCCTGGAATCCAGAAATATGTTGATGAATTCTGGCAGAAGTCCAAATACTTGCAAAGTAATGACTAAGGTGGTAATGAACTACAGCTGACTGGCTCATTCATGTTCAGAGGCTCAGTGATTTATTCCAGCATACATCCAGCATCTCTGACCCAGTTCTGGGTCACCTTTTTCTGTCTGGAAGGTGGTGCGTGCCTAGGGATGCTACAAGCACTGCAGAGGGACAGGCACCCACTGGAGTACTGGTGCTCGTTTGCATTGCACACACACTCCATCTCAAGGCAACCAGGACTTCTGGCTGGTGTGAGGGCTCCAAGCCCCTTCCTATCTGCAAGGCAAGGTGCACAAGCAGCTCTACAAATACTGGCCCAGGCAGAGTAGATACTTCTGGGAAGAAGGAAACTGAACATCAAATTAAGAAATGTCTCATCTTGTACAAGGAGCAGCACAGTGAAGACTGAAGTTGATGAAGGAGATGGACTGCCAGGCCAGCAGGGACTGAACGATTTAGGACTAGATAATTTCAAATTGGAAATAAGATTATTCTCTGGAAATACAACCCACAGATGAACAACAGAGAAAGATGGGGAAAATCTACGCTAAAGAGCATGAATTCTATGCCGCAAACATATGTATTTACAGATGCTAACAGGCACCAGTAAACCAGTCTCTTCTACTGGGTCACCTTTTAATGCTAGATTTATGCCAAAGTTCTGCACTGATGTCAGTAAGATGCCTTTTGACAAGTACAGAGACAAATATGACCAGACTGTACGCTGGACAATATTCCTGTGATAGCTGCGTACATATCTGGTTTGTCTTCCAGCCCTTCCTTGCAAGCAAACACATTCAGTATATGTGAAGACAGGCATATTTCCCAGCATGGACTGGGAATGCTAATCACAAATTTCCTTTGGTATATTCAAGCAGGCATCTCAAATTAAACTAAATTCAACCCAACAAATGGCCTTACTTTTCCTTTCTCTTTTTTTTTGAAAGGGATTTATACTAATGATAAACTAATTTAACTGTCAGGCAAAACCACAGATGGGTGAACATGACAGATTGATGTAGCCAGATGGAATAATCTTTGTTTTTATCCACGATCAGTGGGCACAGCAGTGACAGCCTTTTAATGCTGCTTTACAGCAATCAAGTCCTCTGAAACTTGACTGGAATTATGTCATGAGAAATAAACAGCCCAGCTGGAGCCAGAGATAACAGAGAGTGTAAGGCAATGGTGGTGCAAGATTGGTTCAGGGGAAAAATGCATGCAGAAATTGTTGAATGTAGCAAACCCAAGGACTGAGAAGAATCAGCTGACCTAAGGGAATGTTTCGGCTGTCACTGACTCCTCGTAGGCCAGCCGTGGAGGTCTCTACATCATTCAGAAGCAGAGAAAAACACAGAAAAAGACTTTTCTTGGCAAGTGCCACTTTTCCACTGCTGCCTCCACTGGTACCTACTCTTCCTCTTCCTGCCTCACCATCAGCTCCAGATGCAGACCCCACTGACGCCACAGGGGCACAAACCCCACCATCCATGGGCCGTCTCCATTGCACACACTCATTTGCTGGGGGCTTTCCACTGACACACAGGGGCTTTGCATTGGAGCAGGATTTTGTATCAGGGCAGAGTTTTACTCATGTGATCTCCATTTTCTGGTTTGCTCACTGCCAGATTTGAAAAGAGGAATCTGGACCATTGATGAAGTTCTCCCCTCTCTCCCCACTGGAGCCCCTGACTCTTTTGTCACAAAAAGCCATAGCTGTTAGTGCTTTCCAAGAAAAGCAGCAGTGTTGTGCTAAAAGTGCCGACTGGCAGCAGGTTGGCATTGGGTTTCTTTGTTAAAAGATAACAGAGCTTACGTTTTCCGGGAGAAAGAAAAGTCCTATTGATATAATAATATCATGCCAGGCAGACAGCCCTGCTTGTGTAATCCGCTTTGAGCACAATGCCGTGTTGTGGCTCGAGCATTGTTTCCAGCTGAAAAGTGGCTGTGATTTGCCTGGTCAAGGACGTTATCCTGAGTGACGGGTCTACAAAAGGAGACAGCATGTGTGGCTGGCTGAGAGGCCAGGGGAGTCCACCTGAGGGGTGAGGGGATTGGGCAAGGACTGGGGTGCAGGGACCTTTCCATGTGTGCACCTCCTATGGGTCAAAAGGGTGGCAGGGGCATTCCATGGAGCTGGGGGAATCCCACAGTGCTGATGGCATCCCACAGAGATGGGCTGCAAGGGAAGCAGTGATATTTCTAAATCTGACAGCATTATATAAACAGAATTAGACACTGTTTGCAAAACCCCTTGATTTTCATTTTGTATTTTTTGCTGTTTACTAGCTACTGAAAGGCCAAGCTGGTTTACACTTTCAAAATGCATGATGAATGTGAGAATGTTGCTTAACAAAGAGTTAAAACATAGTACCAGGTTGTAGGCAGGAATCTGCCTTAGGTTTAAATCAATAAATTGCCCCTTTACCTTCTATCTCTTCTTGACAATTCAGGTGAATCAGAAAGACACCACTGCTTCAAAGTGTTGATCCCGGCTTGCTTTGGATCACACATCAGTTTTGTGGCAAACACAATGAACTTTGTGGATGAACTTCTGTCACCTTAGGGGCTAAGTTTTGTTTTTGCAATAGAGCTATGGAGTAATAGAGTTTGTAGCAGAAAGTCTGCTGCAAAGTTTTGCAGGTATATCTACTAACCCTTCTCCAGCTGCAGAGCATTTGCCACTGGCAAAATTGTGTCTTCTATGTAAAGTGGTTTATTACAACCACTTGTGTCATAATGACCATCCCCAGGCTTTTGCAAAGCCTTCTTTAGGGCTAAACTCAGCTCTCAGGTATACAATGATAAATCTGGTTCATACTGAAGTCTTACAAAGGTCATTTGTGGGTCTCATGCTAGACATTTAAACGGAGGCCGAATTTCACTCAAATGTGAGAAGTGTGCAACAGCAGCAAGCCCAGATGACAGTAGGAATCAGATGGATAAGCAGGACAAAGAATGCAGGAAAGAAGAGAATTGTTCTCCTCTTTGGAGCTTGATACTCAATCAACGTCCTATCTCCAGCAAAAAAAATATTTTGGTATTTTACTGATGATAAATGAGCACCTGCAGGGCTCCAGACCAAACCATCCTCATTTTCATTACATATTCAAGGGACGGCACTAGGAGATAGTGCAATGCTGATGGCCAGCACATGTGTTCTGCAGCATCAAAGTACTTCTCTATTCTCTGAACAGGAATTTCAGAATTTAAATGCCAAGTAGTCCTGTGCTGGTCTTCAAAATCAGGCTAGTTTTCCCCCTCTGCATGGAAAAATGGGTGTGAAGCGCTATGCATGGAATGAAATCAAACTCTGCTCTGCACATTCCAGACTGCCAAGCAAAGTGTGGCTGGGACAGTAGCTGATTACTGAGAGAAGTGCATCACCTGCAGCCTCTGACACCAGTCCTAGCTAAGGCATATAATTTTTTGACAACTCTCCATCTGGTACTGACCAGGCCTGAACATGCTTAATTAGTGAGATCTGATGAGTGCTAAGCCTGAGGTTGTATTATCTTGCTTCTAAATTTGGACACATGCTTTGAACTAGTAATACAGGAGTTAAAAGCATCATGTAAACAGGATCAGACTTGGCTCCCAAAACCTTGGCTTCTTCCTTGTGTGAGGGAATAAGAGACAGCAAGAAAGCACACAGTAGAGCAGATGCTTCAGACAAAAATGGCTAGCAACTCTGAAAACACACCTTTCAACATCTGTCTCTGAGCATGCAAGAACATGGTATGCCTGGGGTCCTGCGATGGGTGTCAGCACTCGCAGGTGGGACGATGTGCCTGGGAAAGCAGTGGCACTCAGCAGCAGTGGGGAGGGGAGTCTGCCCACAGCCCCCGCTGAGCACGGGCCTGGCCATCCCGCTCAGGAAATACATCCCGTGGGATGGCGCTGCACATCTGCACCGACTGGAGCAGCCTGTGAAGGTGCATCCAGCCTCCCTGCTGAGAGGGAGATCAGGAAGTCCACGGCCCTTATGGGGAACTGGCAAAAGCCAGCTGAGCAAAGCTTCCAGGTGGAAAACAAAGAAACTGTCCAGGGAAAGAACCTTGTAAGGTTCGCCCCATGGCTGCAGCACAGCACTTAGGTTGTTCCCTGGATCCAGATCTTGTATTTCTGAACTTCACACACCAGGCAACCACTGCCTCCAACCACGGTACAGTGCCGACACAGTGAGCACTGAAAGAAATAAAATATGAAAGCTTTTCACTCTGTGTTGTGGTGCAGGCATTTATCTGGGGATTTGCAGTCTCAGCAGGAGTGCACAAAGAATACATGGAGCTTGATATGTTTGAAAATATGTCAGATGGCACTGAAACCCATGTGCTGATGGATGTATGCAACTCAGCATGTTTCATATATCTGAAGTTTAGCTTCATGAGGGCAATTCGAACCTTAGGGAGCAGAGTAATTTTCCAGAACATCTTGATATGTGTAAATTCAGCCTAGAACACTGAAATCCAGATCTGGTCTGATCTCTCCCTTGATATTTCCCAATGTAAGTAATAAACAGTAATTTATCATGTCTTGTGAAAATGATCATGGATGACCCCCAGTTTCAGAGCTCTGGGTAGCATGAATGCTCTGAGAAATGTATGTTCATGTGTGTTTGTGTTTTTCCCATCCAATACCCAGCATCTCTGAGCAGGGATCTTCTAGCCTAGCTAGAATTCCTTAATTTGCATTTCTGTTTAAGAGGGAATTAAATCCCCTTTATGTGCTATTTTGCTGTCTTTTCTTTTTCTCATTTATCTGCAGACGTTTTAGAATTGGAGTAGAGTGCTTAGAAAAAAATCTTCCAGCTAATGAACAAAAGACAGCATTTAATTTAGTCACTCTCAAGTAAACCAGGCAAGCCATTCAGACATCTGTAGCCTAACAAGCTCATCAAAGCTAAGAGGCTTGTATATACTACTCCCATTGTTCTGGTGAATTATTTCCCTTGTACTTAGAGCAGTCTGTAAACTGTTTCTCTCTATATAATGAGAAGGAATTTCACACATGTAAAGAATTCTCCATGCTTCAGTTTACGGATGTGATTTAACAGTCCTTGCCTTCAGAGAGCTGGATGAGGAAATATCTGATGTATCTAAAATATTATAAGAGGGATCAGAAATGACACTGAGAACTCAGGATTGGCCGCTCTTCTGGACTCATTTATCCTGCTGCAGAGAAAGAAGTGCTTTGACTTTTGGAAAGTGTGTTCAGTGGGCTTGAAAGGAAGGGTACAAAGGCCAAAAACATCTTCTGGAGAGTTTGAAAAACATCCTCTATTCTTCTTTACGTTTTGTTTTCCCATTGAAAAGTAGTTTCAGTGGAATATATAAAAATGGCTTGCTGTGAAGGTATTCCAAGCATTATGAAATACTTTATATATAGTCTCCATATCATAAAGTGGAAAGACTCATCTTCTGAAACCCTTTTTTCCTTGTCTTAAATATTTCCAAATGAACACACACCCAGAAACTGGAGCTCTTCATACACTAGGAAAAGTAACATCAGCTCCTTCCTTTGCCCCAAGGAATGTTAGATGAGCAGTTGTTTGTTCTGTTTGCAGAGGTGGTGGTCCTCAAGCATCAATCTCCTCTGAATGTTCCTCCACTCCTCTCTGAATTCCTCCTCACTTGCTTCCTTCCAGACTCCTGCATTTCACCAGTTACTTTTGTCTTCAAACACTGGACTTCACCTCACTCTCAAACCTGTGGTCTGGATCACACTTAGAAGAATATTGGTGCAGATACTTTATTTGAGATTTTTAAGACACGTGTCACTGGGGGCTATGACCAACAGAGCTCTGTTAGTGGCTCTGAGATGCAACACCGAAATCTTTGCTCCTTTGGATTACATCTATTTTGGCCCAGTCGAGATTTGTCTTCCTTTTTCCTTAGTCTAGTTGAGTCCAATTCAAATTCAGTGCTGAAAATGAACTTGGAAGAAAAGAAACAGAATGTGCATTTTCACAATCATGCAATTTTGTTTTTCTGCACAAGTGTATTTTTTGTAGTTAAGGAAAGCTTCTTCAATACTAGTTTGGTAGGCCAGAATTCCTAAAAAATAGATAATAAAGCTTGTTCTCTGCTAGGTACTGCATGGTTAAAGTAATTCAGGAATATGAATCTGGTCCAGAAAACTGGGCACTGGTGTCACTGGTGAATCTCCCAGAAGAGGAGCTACATATGGCTGCCTTCCTCCCAAGACTGTTTTACTGTATAAAAAACCCCAGCTGCACTGCTGCCTACACCACCAATCACAACTCCTTCTTCATAAAGTCAGAGTTTCTCCCTCTAGCAACAGAACTTTCCTTGTGGGAAGTGCAAGACACTTCTGTGGTTTACCCCAACAGCAGACTCTGATTTTCCTTGTCTTTGACAAAGTACACATCTACATCCATACTCATTTCATTCCTCTGCTGTTTCAGTCTCCCATGAAATTGTGCATCTAGGGTTTTTTTCACATACTTCTCAAGACAGCTTGGGAACAAACATGTGCTTTGTTTACTTAGCAGTATCTTACTGCAGCCTTAGACCATGTCAGACAGCCTTTTAATTTGGATTAATTTAGTTTCTTTCTCTCACTTTGCACCTTTTCCCATCAATTGCTCTGTTTTAGGCCGCTGGGACAGTACCAGTTGTCACTTGTCAGCAGATGATGTCACCATCACATACATCTGCCGGACCTCTATCTTCACAGGAGGTAAGTTCCTTTGGATCTCCGGACAGACTGCATGGTTTAGACTGCATCTGAAACCTAGAGCAATATATCTGACTTTCTTTTCAACAGCTATAGTTCCTGAAATTGAATGACTTGGTATGAATTCTGCCCAGATCATTTTAATCTCCACATTTGTCTTTGAGCAATTTTTCTGCCTGCAGCAGATCCAAATTTAACATTTTCGGCTAATGTCAATGACATGCTCCTACCTCCAGTTCATTAACAAAGCTGTTAGAAACCTTTTGTTGGTCCTCAGTATGATTTACTATGTGTTGCTGCTTCTCATGACTAAGGGGGGCTATTAGTGGGTCTGGAACATTGCCAGTGTGCCTGGAAATTTTCCGTGTCTCCATAGTTCAAGTCCTGCCTGCAAGACAAGCTGCTTAGAAGATAGAAACAATAACAGTTTTAGACCACGGCCATTTCCTCCCTTCTGAAACAGAAGTTGCTTCTTTGTGATTTTACATACTCCTCAGTACTTTAACAATAGCACTGAGCCTTTCCTGACCACAACACTTGAGTACTTAGAGAGCTGCGGTTCAGAAAATCTTCTTTCTTATTTCTAAAGCAGCTGAGCTATGGGAACAACACACTGCGATGAATCTTCTTATTTATTTAATTATTTATGGCCTGAATTGTTTTTTCTTTCTTTGCTGTCAAAATAGGTCTTGCTGGCATTTGCTTTAGAGTGACTGTTTCCAGTCTTGATAGATGGCATTTCTCTGCAGTAGTGCTGAAAATTGCTTCTCTTAATGAAGCCATTTCATGTTTCTACATTAAAATTTGCAAAAAAACTCATTAAATTTTCATTGTCTACCAGTATGCAGCCAGTCAAAGACCTTATAAATAAATGCTTTTGCTCTTTTTGAGTCAAATTATTAAACCTGAAAACATCAGTTAGAGGACATACAGTTCAGGGCTTCAGTTTGCATAGAAAATTCTCTCAGATATCACACAAGATATATGCAGCAAAGGTGAAATAAGATTCCCCAAGTCTTGCTCCTGTCTCATTACAAGCAAGGGCATCTGTTGCCTGTAGTGACCAATTCTACTTAACATTGCTCTTGCTGAGTGCTTTGAGCGAAGATCTCTTCTTTGTAAGCATCACTGTCCAAGCTGGAGGTAAGGTAATAGCATTCGGCGACTGCCAGAAAAAACCAGCTCATCATGGACAGCCGTCCACATCCCTCCTGCAGAACCAGGCTGAGGAACTTCCAGTTGCTGATTTTCACACACAGAAAAGTTACATCCCGAGCATTTCTGCCACACTCAGAAGTTCCCTGTCTACCACTCCAGTGACACGGGGAGTGGACAGGATCTCACGTGTAGCTCCTGACAGGAACAAAAGCCACAGAACAATTCAGTGCACCTGGATTTTAAAAGACAAACTGCAGAGAACAGTGAAGAGCAATATTTAATAGTCTTCCCAGTTCTTTTCTTGATTTCTTTTCCCAGGCTGATATCCTGATCAAGATGTCATGGTGAAGCCAAAGGAGGAAGAGAGACAGCACTTCAGAGATCAGAGCCAGGACCCCAGAGCTGAACTGCTGCCTTGAAATCAGCCGATGTGTGCATGCTTGAGCCCAGAGCTGCCTCCCATCCCTCTGAGCAGCTGTGGTTTCACTGTAGTATCATACGACCCCCTGCTGGCCTCATTTTTCTCTTCAGCACTTCTGGCATTCCAGTTTTTCTGTTTTTTCCCTCCTCTGGGATCTCCAAGGTGTCACCTCCTGCAGGCACTCCTTTCTGAGGATGAAAGTAACATTTTTGGGAAAGGATGGCCTTTCGACCGGTGTTGCCCAGCATTGTCCTGCTCCCTCTGCAGCGGTGGTGACGGTCCCTGGCAGGAACCGACCGTATCCCAGGCTAATGAGTTGTCAGAAACCCGTCCCTGTGCCTCGCCTCCCGGGCAGGTTATTATTATGAGGGCTGTCAGTGGCGGGTGAGGATGGGGCAAGCAATCCATTTCTGCAGCCAGCGGGGAGCTGCGAATCTGTTCACAGGGGATCAGCGGGGTGCTGTGGGAACTGGCCTGCCCTGCAAGCGTCCACCAAGGGCTACCATTCAAGAGAGCACTGTGGGTTCATGGCGAGCGCTGCGAGTTTGCCTCTAATGTATGCCCTAATGAGTCAGCGGAGGGTGTTCTGCCTGCCTGAATGTCTTTAGTGTGGCAAAGCGGAGTGGACATTCCCATACAATAGTGGGCTTAAATTCAGCTTCTCACCGATGTCTAATTCATGGGCGGAACGGCTTTTGTAATACCTATAGAAGAGAAGTACAGTAGGTCATTTCTTCAACTAATTGGAGTTGACAATCCCATATCTATCCATATCTCAGAGCCATTTGCACACAGTTGGAAAGGGAGGCATTTCATCTTCGCTCATGTGGTCAGCCACCGGGAAGGGAAAATAATGTATGTATGGGTTTCTGCTCTAGGCAGTCACAGATTTGCGACAAAAACTAATATAACCTAGCGATGTCTTTTTCACTTAATGGCAAGTAGAGCAGTAAGGATTATCTGTTACCTTCATTCTCCAACTTTTAAACAATGCTTCCTTTTCCCCACCCATGGTTCAATGCTTCTGCAGGGTACCCTTTTCATGACTGTCAGTTGCCCTGCAGCACAGAGACTCCATCATGCACAAGTCTTCTGGGTGCCATCATAACATCAAGGGTCAGAATAATACAAAACGCCCCTGCTTTGTGTGAAACAGGAGTTTCACAGCTTGCTGAAGGCCACTTGCTGGACCAGTAGTAGGGGTAAGAGTGATCCCTGACCCAACGCCTGTAATGATAAAGTGCATCGAAGGAGTCACGTTTTAGTCTTTTTGGGTATGACATGAACTTCTATTATCAACACTTTCTCCACTGCCTCGTTCAGACACAGCAGTTGTCTTTGAGTGTACACAGTGAGTATTAAGCCTTCCAGTTTAATCTGGCACATAACACCTGAAGAAGAAAACTTCCTAAATTCTGTGAGGAAGCCAAATGGGCACTTTGAAGTGATGTGCCACTTAAAATTGGATCTTCCCCTTCTTCAGTAGACCATTTTCTCCTCAAAAACATCAGCCACAGAACTAAGTCCTATCCCCACCTACAGCAGTGTTTGGGAAGAATTAACAGTGGTTTGAGCTAACTTGGGGGATTTAAACTATGGGGGGGGGTTGTTTTTTTGTTTTTGGGGTTTTTTTTAATAGAAGCTTGGGTTTGTCCACCCATCACAGTAAAACCTCCAGACTTTCTCAGTGCAATCCTCAGCTCTGTTAACAGAACATGATTAAATCATATAATTAAATTACTGGCCTTTTTCATTTTCTAAAGGCTTATTCCACACGGGATCCAAAATGTAGAACCTGGTAAAATTGCCTGGTTGGTACTTCAGGCTGGGACTGAAGGAGACTGTAACACCACCAGGCTGGAGACAAATAAACTTTACACATCAATCCTGTTGACTCAGAGGTCATTTAGTTGTTCTTGATTTGACATGGAAGTTTTGTAAGATGCTATAGAGTTAAGAAGCAGAATAAAGCCACACAATATATAGAAAAAAGATGAGATAAATTGCCACTTTATTTTTCTAAATATGTTCATTAAGGGTATTAATTTACTTAGGAGGAAAAACTTTACTAAGTTTTTGCTTTTAAAAAATAATGATCTGTTGGAAGTGTGGGAAATATGTTTTAAAAAACCCAGTAAATGGAGCACACGTCAGTAAAGACAGCTCAATTTCGTTACGGTGCTGTGATCACAAAAACATTTTCTACCATGCAACTTTTAATTAGTCTCGCAAAAAATTATTCTGCTTCACTTATACAGATTACAGTAAATGGCTACATAAATGCATAAGGAATGAAATAAATATGCTTTGTTCAAATGTAGTGACCTTTGGGAAATAAAATGATAAGAGAATGAAGTTTCTTTCTGTTTCCCCTTGTATTTATCATGTGGCAAGTCAGTGTTCCTTCACGAAATACAGTAATTATGATAAAAAATAAACTGAAGTGAACTTCTTCACTTCACACTTCAACAATCTTCCAGCCATACAGACGCATTCATGCATGTATGGCTGTCATTTCCAATCCAGACAATTTTTGATAAGCTTTAGCTGTTCTGAGGTGCTGCCAGTTTGAGTGACAACCTTGATACCTGCAACTAAACGGTTAATCTGTTCACCATTGTGAATGTAATCAGTGCTCTCAGACACAGTGAAATCCCACATTTTTCTGATGTCTGAAATAAAGTGGTTGTTAATAAATAATATAGAGTATATGTACATATAATGTCCAGCACATAAACAAATATTAATATGCATGGTACCATCTGCACACATTCTGTGGTGTCATGTGTGTATATATACACACATATGAGTATTAACCAGACAAAATATGGAAAGCAAAACATATTTTTTAAAATATATGAAATAGGTTTGCCTGTGCCACACATAAAAAAAACCCCTAAGTGATGCTTTTCATTACAGCAACATCTCAGATGTGCAGCTTGGGTCTGAGCCATGTGTGCTCTATGATTGTTTGGTATAATTTAGCATACAGTTCCCATGGAACTCAGAAGCATTCTGCCCTTGAAAGCACAGTCATTACTTCCATCCTGCTGCTATTTAAACACATTTGAGGATGATGTGTACTTCCAAACGTGAATAAAGCAAAATCAGTGAAGGCAAAGGTTATTTAGGCAAAGGGTATTCAGTTTCCCTCATTTGCTAAAGCCATTACAGCTCCAACCAATGTGCTGAGCGTGCACCTTTTAGTCCATTATCTGAGTTTGGAGTCAACTTGGCAACACCAAAAAAGTTGTATTTTCATTTGTATAAGTGACTTTATATTCATATGTTTGCTCAGCACCAGAAACACTGGTCTGCAGTATTTTCCATCTATATTTAGCTTACTGATGTTGACTACTCAGGGAAAAAAAAACTCCAATTTCATGCAAATTTTCAGAATAAACTCCCTGAAATTCTTATGAGACCCATAAAGAAAACATATTGTATGAACAGCATATTAAAATAATGGGGTTCCTTTATGTATATCCTCGAAGGTACCTCACAAAACACGGGTTCTGAAGTCTGGTAAATGTTGCCCTTCAAACACCACAGAAAGTAGACCTTTATAATAAAGATCTTTGCTGACACGGCCTGTGGGAAAGTCTCTCCACGGACCTAAATCCAGCTAATTATTAAATGGTGACAAAGTATCACGGCATTCAGGTTTCCAGCCACTCTTATCTTCTGGATGGGTAAAGTGTCTGCCAGGGTCTTCCAGCGGGAGCTGGAGTCCCAGTGCTGGGACAGCAGCACCATCACCCACTGCCACAGTCGCACTTTGCCTCAGACAGACCAGTTCAGGGGGGCATGGGAATTGCCATCCACTTCACTCTACTGAGACTTATCTTATCAAATACTTAACTCGAAGTCATAGCTCCATTAAAATTCTTGGTGTCTCAACACAGTAGTATTGTGAATTAAGCTTAAACAAGACTGTTTAGCATTGAACTTCTTACCTGTTTTAAAATAAATCTTTAATTGTATCATTTAATCCTCTAGATCTCCTTTCCCTGAGATAAAACATGATAAGAGCTTCTTCCTGAGCATTTAAAGAAAAACCCCACAAAACCACAGATGAGCTGATGTGTGTTATGCCCAATGCACAGGAGTATGTAAATCCATAAAGTGTCACAGGAATGAACTAGCCCTCTTCCCCTTATAATTACCTATCTTTTACAGTCTGTCAAAACAAGTAGTCGCTTGCCTTACGTGAAGCGTCATATGAAAGGAACATCAATATCAGTCCATTGTAACCTACAACTGATCAAACAACCTTAAGAATCATTTAAGAAATATAACATTTTCCAGAAAATACTCATCATCGAGTATGGCTATGCTACATTCTTGCTTGCAGTGCAGCAAAAAAAAAAAAAAAAAAAAAAAAAAAAAAAAAAAAAAAAANAAGTACAAAAGTTTAATATCTAAGCTAGTGTTTATTACACAAAATCCATATCAAATGTTTCTGTTTATTAAGTGGAGTTGGCAGTGCTATTATTAAGGTTTCACTGTTTTCCATCCTAAGCTCCTCTGTCTTTGCCGCTTATAACTTTGGCAGTCTTTACTGTTTGTATAAACACTTACAGGAGGCAGATCTCTAGAAAAGCTTTCCTGGAAGCAGGAAATATCTGCTCCTCCAAGCTGATACATTTCAGGAAAATTTCAGAAGGTCATTTCCAAGAATGGTGCTTGGGAAAAAAATAGGTTCCTTTCCCCCTGCTTAAAAAAAAAAGAAGTTTCTCCTGGAAGAAGAAAAGAGTTTTGGAACAAAGACTTGAGTGCTGCAGCAAATGGTCTTTGTTAAGCGTACACCTTTCGCTGTGCTTGCGAGATGTGGCCATGGTCTAACCCCTGAAGATACCCTAATCCTCCAAATCATCGCAGTTGGTGCGCAGCGGTTGGAAAGAGCCCGCTCAGACACCACAATATGTCTGTTGGCACAGAAGCAGGCTTTTTTCCATTGTTTTTATTACCCTAACTACCTAAGTGTCTCTATCCTGCCTTGCAGTAAACAATACAATCAGGGCACGATCTTCCCTTTGCTCGCCTGGGCAGTACCTTTCCACGCAACTGTGTTTGTCAGTGCATTCCTGGGCAGAAGAGTGGATCCCTTATTGACCACCTCTGGGTCCTATTACAAGAACACACACTGCTTACCCACCTGGGCCTTCCCATCACCTGCAGTGCACATTGCCACAGAGCAGATACTGCTCTGGAGAAGAGAGGCACCGAATGGATGGGAATGCCTCTAAGACAATGTTATGCTGCTGAGGCCACTGATGCCAAGCGCAGACAGCAAGAGTGGCTGCTGCCAAAGATTCAATTAACAGAAAAGGACCCAAAGGGAGCAGTGTGGCAGTAGGGCCAGGTCATCTGGGGCATGCAAGGAGCATCAGGAATTGTCAGTGCACCATCAGAAGCACTGAAATTGCTCATAGTGTCTCTCTTCCCTGCTCTTGGCCGAAGCAGGGAAGCCCAGGGCACATCAGCTGCCTCCTCAGAAACACCCGCTGGGCAATGAGAAGCCAGCTCTCATCCTCGGTGCTCTTTTGAAAAAACCTAACTGCTGTATAATTGATCTAACAGAGTACTCAGCAAAACAAAAGCAGAAATGCCAAACTAAATGACAACTTACAGCTTTACAGGAAGCAGTTGTGACAAGGGAACACCAAATGAACCAGGTAGAGCTGGTGTCTGTGAGTTGTCATTGTCATAACGCAGTGGAAACTTCACTGGTCAAAACTCCAACTTACTGAGCTCTTAGAGAATTCTCAAGATAGGCACTTCAGTGATTACATACCACACCCAGCACATACAGCTGGGCGCTGCCTCAAGAAGTATGAAAGTCAGGGCCCTGGTAATTTGGGGATGGTTGGCATATGACCAGTGTAAACAACTACAGCCATGCTCTCTCTCCTGGATTTGTAACAGATGATGTGTGTTGAACCACGGGATTTTGAGTTATGAGAATACTGCAGCCTTTTGTGCTGTCTGCCTCGGCCATTTGGTCCCAATTAGCTGACCATTCCCAGAATTAATTCTAGATTCCTGTAGTCTATCTTATCTTGGGCAGGCTAAGCCTATGGGGTTTGCAGGGTTTGAGAAAAGCCCATCCACCTACACAAGCTCGGACTCCTGCTTGTTTCAGGCAGGCAATGAGATACTTCAAGGTTCTGGTAGCTGACCACAAACCGGCTGCATGAAAGCTTCTCCTGCACTCTGCTCCACAGGGAAGGTTGTAAACATACATTTGCCTTTACAGACGACCCTTGGCAGCCCCTCACCTAGAGAGGCCCTCACAAAGGAACACCAGTTTAGCAGAGAGGCAGAAGCTGCTGGAAGCCACTGGTCTCAGACGCAGGGCAGTGACACCTGCCTCCAAGATGAGATGTGGGCCTTGGACTCAGGTTCAAGTCAAACATGAATTGCAGACATCACCTCTGTCAAATTTCCAGAGCACAGGATGCTGGGGATTTTTTCTGTCTGCAGAACTTTCCTGGAAATGAGACTTTCTGGCCCAGCTGCCTGAGGACCAGCACTGGCTTTCCTGGGAGGGGTGCAAATAACCTGGTAGACTTTGCAGAGGCTCCAACCTCAAATCACTCTTTCCTCTGGCTATCAGAAGAGTAGATGTATCTAGCCAAAGTAATAGAACCACAGCACATTAAAGCCTCACTGTGTAATGGAAGGAGTTCAGGACATATTTATCCCTTCAGCTGCCAGTCAACCTTGATGACTCAGGTTTCTTTGGGACCTGGTCTCCTGTTTCTCTGCCTCATCTCTCCAGAATATTGCTTGGGCTCAGATAGAGTTTTTTGAGAAATTCAGGAATCCTAGACTTATCTGCTTCCTTTAACCCAGCATAATTTATCTCTCCGACTTTCTCCTATCCAGCTAGTTCCCCTCTTCTCTTTCTCTCCTCTCCCCCCACAATATTCACTGTTTAAAATGGCAGCAGACGAGCTGCTTTATTACAGCAGAGCTTGCCACCTAACACAGAGAGCCTCCAACACCAGCCAGACTTTCTGAGCCCTGATCAGACAGATTTCTCAAAACACCAACCCTTAAACCACTTCTGTGATTTGGAGCCAGTTATTAGTATCTACTAAGATGTTTGTGTGACAGCACAGTTACCAAATTCCTTCTGCACAATACTTGATCTCCTTCCTTTTGATACACACAAGTACACCACTTTATTATTTGTTCAGATCACTTTGTTTTCCTCAGCACATAATTTCAATTCCAATTCATTAATGTCAAAGCATAAAAGAAACAACCGCACATAAAGCAACAAAAGTTTGCCAAACCCAGAAGATAACAGCTGATAATTAAGGAAGTCCCATTATTTCTTGGCAAAGGAGCCTGTGTTTTCAGCGACACATTCTTTAAGGGCCTCTCTTTAGTGTAGCTGCATAATTTGCATGAACACTATTTGCACAGAAAAATAAGGTTTTCAATATGGATAAAAGGAGGCTGTAAAGTTCCCATAATTTCTGTACAATACCCATCCCATGCCCCTTCCTGTTGGCACAGCCCGACCTTGTGACAGGTTCACAGAAGAGCCACTCTGGCAGATCTTTGACGGCATGGACAAAAGATCTGGGCTTTTGTTAGCATATACCTGTCCCCCACCTCCACCTTCAGTCTCATTTTATACTGCTATCACTGCAGAAAAAAGACACTGTACTGATCTGAACTGCACATACATCCTCTACCAAACAAGAAATCCTTCATTTCTATCCTCCCAGGCTCACCTCTGCCTCCTGCCCTGGGTGTCATTCAGAGCATGGTCTCCTGCTTGCTGGGCAAGTCCATCCCAAACAGACTTTTGCATTTTGTTTGTGATCCCTCACATTACTCTTGCTAGCCATTGCCAGGCATGCAGGGCCAATGGCAAGTCTCCTGGTTTTTGTGGTTCCCGTGTCCTTCCTTTCAGCTCTTTCCAAGTGTTGCTCAGTAAGACTGAGCATCTATTCTGGGCTACAGTCTTACACTGAGATGAAAGTCTGCCAGCACATGGAAAAAGGCATGTTACTTGGATCAAGCCTGAAACAGGTTAACCAGTTTTGTGCTTCCTAGTATTTGGATCCTGTGTATCCACCTCTGCAGCACAGAGTGGGTTTGCCTAGGTGTACGAGGATCTCAGTGAAAATTACAGACCTCTGTTCTTCTGAAGTCTGATGTCACTACCTCCTGATTCCCGGTCACAATCCACGGTGAAGGTGTGTGGTGGATGGTTATTGCCTCACATGGAGATTTGATCAAAGATGGTGTTATTAAAATGACAATCAGCAGAGAGGAAATGTGTTTCACTGGTAGAGATTTTTGAAAAAATATTGCTTGAAGCAAAACTGTTTTACTCTGGCAAAGCCCCATAAAGTCAGGACTGTGCCCCATGTGAGGGCTGTTGACAGTCCACACAATACTGCTACAGCAGTTCCCAAGTCACCAAGAGCTGATAAATGACACAGATTTTCTACACATACAAAAAATGTTGTGCCACTTATTGCAAAAGATTTTTAGACAAGAGACAAATTATGGGCAAGATCAAATTTTCCATTCCAGTATGATATCTAATGGCAAATCCTCCATTATGCCTATTCCTGAAGGAAAAATAGATTTACTTCATGTCAGTACTTGGCCTACGTCCTACGTCCTGCTCACATTTTAACAGCATTGCTACAGCAGCAAAACTCCCCAGGGGTGCACAGAGCTTCAAAATCCTCCTAGGTCCACAAGAGTCATAATCACTGCATCCCCAAGAAGTTAGAACAGAGAGCTTGTCAGGAATCAGCTACTGCTTTGCACAAGGAACTTAACAACTGTCAACCTTAGACTGAGGTACTGTATCACCTTATATTTTCAAGGATCAGACTTGGTCTGGGAGTCTGGCAAGGGGGAGGAAGGAGGGTGGCACATCTTCACCTGGGACAGGTTTCTATGGGAGAGCAACAGGTTCTTACATGTCTTGGTCGATTATCAACCCAAGAGAAGCAGAAGCCAAAGCTCATCTGCCGCATAGCAGGGCTAACTCCGTGCTGCTACACTGGATCCTTTCTGATGCAAACCTGTCCTTTGAAGCTGCTGTCTCCTGATGGAGCTTCCTTTTTGTTAACTCAGCTCTGCCCACTTGTAATTCAGGGCTCTGCTCTCATGGCTGCTTTAAGTTCTCCGACTGCAGCTGGTGCCCATGACATGGTGCCTCTGGAGTGACAGGAAAGCTGATGCTCTTACTGCTCTGGTGGACACGACTGTGGTATCAGAAGTAGCTTGCCTGATGTGGAATAAGAGTGCAGTGGAGGAAATCCCAACTGACACTGGCATATCACTAGGAAAAGGCACAGGATGGTCACTAAATGTACAGCCCAGAAACTGGAACATGAGGCAGCTCTGACTGTTTCCTTCATAGTGTGTTTATGGCAGGCAGAAACAGGTTATTGCAGGGAGTTTCTGTCTCAGCAAACTCGGCTGAATCAGGAAGGAGTTCTGGGCCGCTGAGGTTTCCCTCCGCAATGTGATGGTACAGGGGCCCTCTCAGCCTGGTTTTATGGCAACACAGGGCGTTAGTGATGTCAGCGAGCATTTGCACTTACACAAACAACACCATCTAACCCTTCCCTCCACCAGAAATGCTGCTGCCCTTGAATGTCCAGCTGCTTAATGTGCTTCCTTCAGAACAGAATGTAGGCATTTGTGTTAAATTCCCACTCCTGAGCTGCAAGAGAAAATCCTATCCATCCACCCAGGAGCTAAGGTTTGGATTAATCTATTACAACAACTCTTTCCTGTTCACTTCCTGTTGTGCAACAGCCTAAATACCCTGACCCAAAGGCAGAAAAGAATGCAAATTATTACTTCCCCTTTTACATGGGAAATACAAAGAGGACAAAAGATGAACTTCACCCCTGTGCCGAAGGTCTGAAGATCAGCGTAAGAAGACTGTCTCTGAGTCAGAATGATTCAGTCAACAAGGTAAACAGCAAATTCCTCATAAGGGGGAAAGAAAAACAGCAGCTATCTCATTTCCTGATTAACCGAGTTATGCAGTTAACTAGATCAGACGTAGTCATGCATTCTGTGCTTTCAGTACTCCTTCCTACCCTACCACCACACAAAATTGCTGCAGACCCAGTCTGCAGCTGATGAGATTACTGACGCGTGAATTCATGGACCAATTATGAAACTAGAAGTCAAGCACTCTCGCTCTCTGACTTCTACACTGAGATCGATGATCCTGGTGAATGCTTGTTTTTTATAACAACAGGGCTGGAATACTTACTCACCTGAAGAACAGAGTGTATTAAAAGCTGAATATGAATTCTCCTATTTCTTGGTACACATAAAGTTTTCCCAACATGAGTAGGAGACACTATTGTCAAAATTGGTTCCATATGTAAAAATAAGTAGTGCTATTTACAGATAACATACCAAGCCTGTTATATTGCCATTCACAGACATACATGCTTATCCTTGACGGCATAGTGCAAAAATTGCTTTCACAGTATGATTTTATTCAAGACACTCGCTCTAAGCTCATTGCATTCTGCCACATTATATGTTATCATGTGAAATCAGCTATTCTATACTGCAAATGGCATGAAAAGTTTCGCACTATATACCGTTTCCCATTGTGTTCATATTTTACCTACACAGTCTAAACACAGACTTCCTTACAAAAAAAATCTTATAACTTAGTTACTCTTTCAGCTGGCCCATAGTGAGTCCTGCTACCAGAAAAATAATTAGCATGATTTTGACGTTGTTTCTGTTGCCCACCCTAAAAGAAAATCACACTTATTTCTAATGGTCATGGAAATGCACATCTAAATATCTTCACCAGAAGCTGCACCTCAGCATGAGGAAGGACTTCATGTTGAAGGTGGCAGAGCACTGGAACAGGCTGTCCAGGGAGGTCGTGGAGTCTCCCTCTCTGGAGACAGCCCAAACCCACCTGGATGTGTTCCTGTGTCACCTGCTCCTGGTGACCCTGCCTTGGCAGGATCTTCAGAGGTCCAATCCTAACAATTCTGTGATTCTCTAACTGCACCTTTGATATATGCTAGTTAACAGGAATTACAAATCCATCTGCTTCACTCCTACACATTCACGATGCCACTGTGCGTAAGGACAGTCTGGATCTGGAGAGGATGGCTTGTTGCGTCAACAGCTTAAAACGCGCAGATTTGGGGAGGCAATAATGGTTCTGCTTTCAACACTAGGGCACTAGACTCACCTTTGGAAGGCGAAGCGCACAAAACTCATTAACAGTTCTGTTACTGCAGGTTAAGTTTCCTGAATGTGTGTTTTCCACATTCAGCACCCAATACACTGAAGAGCAAGGGAATATGCTGTATGCAGGAACAGAAACACACATTGTGGCATTTGATGAATTTATACATAGAGTGGTAGGAGACATCAGTGAGGATGTGACAAACTGGTAAACGTTACAGACATTGGTTCAACATATTTGCCTGTCAAAGGTTAAGAGTCACAAATTATAGTTAGCGCAGGACTGACGTCTCACCCAAGAAAAGCTCCGGAAACATCTTTGCCTGGGAGTCAAATGACACTGTCAGGGAATTCGCACTTAAGTGTCTTACAAACTCTGAGAATTTCTATCCTTGCGAGTGGAGTCACGAAAAGGTGCTGGTCCGCGGATTTATTTTCACAGGCGGATGGACGCCGCCGTCCAGGCTTTCACGGCCCGCGGGGCTCGCAGGCACCAGCAGGAGAGGCTGTCAGAGCCCTCCCGCCCGCTGCCACGGCCACCGCACCGGTCGGGCGCTGCCACCTCGTGGGGACCTGCCCGTGCAGAGCAGCAGGGAGCTGAACGCGGTCAGCGGGCCGCGCACAGCGCGAGGGGGCGCGCAGCGCTGCCCCGCTGGCACGGGCACGGGTACGCGCACAGGACACGGGCACAGGGCATGGGTACGCGCACAGGGCACGGGGACGGGTACGCGCACAGGGCACGGGCACAGGGCACGGGTACGCACACAGGGCACAGGGCACGGCCAGGGCCGCGGCCACGGGTACGCGCACAAGGCACGCGCGCGCCGGCGGGGCACGGGCACGCGCAGGGGGCACGGGCTCACACCCCCGGACTGCCCCCCGTCGCGCGACAGCGACGCGCCTCGCGGCAACAGCGATTGGTTGGGGCGGGGGGAGGTGCCGACCTGGCCGGCCAATGAGAGAGGCCCGCGGCACAGGCGAGCCAATGGGCAGCTGCGCCTGTCGCTTGGCGCGTCGGGGCGCGCCAGCCTATGGGGAGCGCGGCGCGGGTGAGAGGTCAGAGGTGGGACAGCGGCGCCCCCGGAACTGGAAACCGCGGCGGAGCCGCTTCCTATTGCCTCCCGTTGTCCCCCGGCGCGCACGAGGGGTTCCCGCGTGGGCCTGCGCTCCTCCCGCCATGGTGAGCGGAGGCGGGAGCGCGCGGGAGGGCGGCAGGAGCCGGGAGGGGCGGGAGCCGGGCCGCTACCGGCCCCAGGCGGCGGGGCGGGAGCTGAGGCCCGGGAGGCGGGAGGGGCGGGAGCCCGGCGCTGAGAGGGGCCGGAGCCGCGCCGTTACCGGCCCCAGGCGGCCGGGCGAGGCGGAGCGGGAGGCGGGCGGCGCTGACCCTGTGCTTCCCCCGCCAGAGCCTGCCCCTCAACCCCAAGCCGTTCCTGAACGGACTGACGGGGAAGCCGGTGATGGTGAAGCTGAAGTGGGGGATGGAGTACAAGGGCTACCTCGTCTCTGTGGACGGCTACATGAACATGCAGGTGAGGGGCCGGGGGGTCCCTGGTGAGGTGCCCGGGGTGGGGACGGTGCTGGGCCCCGATGGAGAAGTTGTGGATGCCGCATCC
>VYZQ01034116.1:2857-30100 GCA_013400655.1 Mystacornis crossleyi | reverse complement strand
TCTCTGGATTCAAACCCAGAAGTCTCCCACAGGCATTTTCAGGACTGCATTCCCACTCTGGCTGTAGCCCTCATTTTTATATCTCACTTTCCTGGTGTCTTCTACATCCTTCTTACCTGTCCTTCCAACTCAGAGGTTCAAGCACCCCAAACTCATCAAGTGACCCTTTCCCACAAGGACCCCACACCCTCTGGATAACACCACAGGCTTGTGGTCGGTAGAGATGTGAAGGTCCTGTCTCCAGGGGTGAGCTGTATATTTCATTTACCTCTCTCAAACTTCTTTTACCCTTTCTGCCAAGGCATATCACAGAGTCACAGACTGGTTTGGTTGGCAGGGACCTTAAAGATCATCTAGTTCCAGTCCCCTGCCATGGGCAGGGACACCTTTCACTGAACCAGGTTGCTCCAAGCCCCATCCAGCCCAGCCTTGAACATTCCAGGGATGGGGCATCCACAGCTTCTCTGAGCAATCCAGAGCCTCACCACCCTCACAGCCAAGAGTTTCTTCCTAATGACAGTTCTGAAATATGACTGAGAGTAAGAAAGGCAGCACCAGCAGATCTAATGGTAGGTGCTGTCATCGGTGATGGTTGTACTCAGCCACACTGCCTTTGGCTTTTAAATCACTGGAGAGCAGGGTTTGACCTCTGAGAGCTCCAAATGAAGCTAAATTCAAGTTTTTATATTTACAGGCAGTTCAGACCAAGTACTGTGCTACATCCACCATGCAAAATAATTAGTCATTCACTGAAATCCTTTTTCCTGCTCTCAACAATGTTTTGCCGTTTGCTGTAAATTAAGATTATAACTGTGATCATAAAAATGCACTTACACTGGCACATATTCTCTATCCATATTCGGCCACGGAGATGACAGACACCTTTCTAAATAGAAATGTATCCATTTCTGCACTGTATCATTAAAATTCTTCCCCAAACCAATTTGTACATGGCTGGAATACAAAACATGTTATCTCATCATCGCTTTTTCTGACATCCCTATAATGGAAAATCCTCGGTTTAAAGAGAATGCAATTGGTAGCAACTGACAGCTTGGTAGCACATAAATTCTGTGTATTTCTGTATGTTATTTTTCTCTCATTTTTCAAGCATTTAATTCAACCCCTGACATTCAAACAATGGTGTTTTTCCCTAAGACTTCATTGTGACACTATACAGCAAGTTCTCTGAATAGTTTTACCACATCATTTTGGCCATCCTGTTATAAATAGCTCCTCAGCATAAATTTTCACTTATGTTCTCAATCAGCCAACTTTCTATTTTTAGTTCCTCAGAGGAATTCCCAGAGGAATAGCTCTTTTAAGACTGCAGAACTGAAAGGGATCTCCTGCTCATAAAATCTAACGAGAAGTCCCTTGACAGCTGGTTCCTGAAAAATGTGATTCATATGCTGACTTGCTAAAAATAAATGTGGTTGAACCAAAATAAAAGTTCCAATGTAACAGAAACCCCCTTGAAACACTGCCTTCACAAAGCAGGAATGACCCAAGGTGGCCAACGTCTACAAAAGTCCAGAAACAAGGTAGAATTTTTAAGAGATTCCTAAAGATGGTGCCTGGCTCCCATTGAGGCTCAGTGCTTAGGATTTTTTAAAAATCTGGTAGAAATGTACTTTTATCATTGCAAAGGCTTTGAAAAGCTTGGCTGTACAGAAGCTTTGAGATTGCCTTGTTAGTGGAGCTCCCCAGACAGAGAACTTTAAGGAGGCCATTTTTCAGAGCTTGTGCTTTCATCACTTTTGTACCCAGTAAGGGATATCTAATCAAGGACTCAAAAATTTTTAGATGTGATCAAATATCCTGGCCATCCTAGTGTTAATGGGAGAACCCAAAAAATGTGAAATTGCCTAGAAATAGAACTGAAATAGAGCAAATAAATTTCCCTCCTTTTGAAGAGTGTATTGCAGAAGGAATTGGGAAGCAAAGCCAGTTAAAAATGCATTAATCTTTTTAAAAGTCCTTCATTTTTAATAATATAAGTTATAGGTTCCATTATTCATGCAGGTAAAGTCTATTTAAAGCAGCTTTTGCTAAAATCCTGCCAGAATCCCTTTGATGTCTCAACCTTCTACCTTCATCAACAGGAAGGAAAAGCTCAATTCTGTTCCCTAGATCCAGACAGACACTCATTGAAATCAGTCACATTATATTGAGGTCTCCCCGGGCTGACCCATTTGCATGATCAGCTCCTCAAAAACAATAAGTCTGTATTCCGGAAGCAAAAATTAAACCCTTAATATGTCACAGTTTAAGTGCTCAGAAAGAAAATACTTTGGGAAATGTGCAGGACAGTTCTCTGGAAATTGGATGCAGGTGGAGCAGAGGCAAGGTACAATACAGAGTTGTGAAGGAAGCAGAGAATCTCTACAGACACAGGGCAGCACATCACCCTCCTCCTCTCTGTCCTGCAGGTGGCTTTCACTGTCCTAATGTGTCTCAGTCACCTGGAATTTTTTCAGAGCTCTCATTGCTGATTTAAGAGCATTCAGCATGAGCCATAATCTTTGGGTTACACGTTGAAATGACAGAGTTGCTTATCCGAGAAATTATTCATACACATACTGTCACTTTAGGTGATTCCCAAGTGGACACAATCTGGACCTGGGGATTTGGCTTCACTCACGACAGCCTTTGAGATCTGGTATAAAACCATGCCCTCATATGGTTTGTACCTCTGCCTTCTGTTTGGAGATTTGGGAACAGCTGTACCTGAATGCTTTTTGTCAGGAGCTGAAAATCACAGAAATAAAAGCAGAACAAAGATTATCAAGTCACTGGGTACCTTTTAGCTGAGTAAGCCAAGAAATGGAGCAAATTTTTCACCGTGACCCAAAATTTTACTGCATCCTAAATGAAAACCTTTGACTGCAGACCACATGGAATGGAGAAACTTGATGCCACAATAAATACATTCCTGGTGTCGTCAGGAATGGCAAAGAGAAAAGTTTTTATGTTGTGTATTGCTCTTGGATTATTATGTCCAGACACCATTAATTTCTCAAAGATCAGTAGGAACAAAAGATTTCAAAAATTCTAGAGTGTGTGACGAGCCAGATCTGAGGCTTTAGATAATGGCATATCAGAAATTTTTATTTGTGTCATCTTAGTAGCTGACAGACTGACATTCTTAGAAACATAATTCCTTGACAAGAGAGAGAGAGATAAAGCGTGAAATGCAAGATAAGGCAGTGAAGAGTGTATTGAGGAGGTGAAGGGAGATACAGTAGATAAGAACAGAATAAGAGGACATTGTTAATGTGTTAATCTGCATGAGCAGCTTCTTGAAGGTTCTGTAAGGCCTTGCACTGAAGTTCAGGAATTATTTTGTACTGTCAGAGATTTTGTCTCTTTGAAAAATATTCATGTGCTTCTCGGTGTGCACATCCCTCTGCTCTTACACCTTGCCCAGCGTGTTACCTTTTTGTGAAAGCTTTTGCATGGCTGTAAGTACTTGAATAGTCTGCTTAACTCTGAAACACGCTTCTCCTGGACACAGCAGGTTTGCTTTGGTACCTGTTGAAAACTCTTCTTCTGCATAGAAGGATGCAGTTATTCATCCGCTGGCAATGTGGGTATCTATCGTCCTGAGAGGGGCACGTAAACATTTTGTGTGTGTGTTTGCACGTGGCCAAGGTTCTTTGTGTAAAGAGGTGCTGACAGTTAAGTTTTTTGTGTATGAGAAGTTTACCATCATGTCCCTTCCAACCCAAGCCATTCTAAGATCCCACTGCACCCAGCAACAAAACCTATCAAGTTTTCTCCGTGTAAATTTTGAATAAAAATGTCAAGCAACTGAGTAGCCAAAGGTGGGAAGACTCCTTGGTTGAGCTGTTGCCAAGTTCTCAAGGCAGCAGTAGAGTTTCTACTCCCCTGGAGGCTGTAAACCACAAGCTGGTAAGATTTCCCAAATCACATGCCATAAACTGACTCCTCAGCATCAGCTCAAGGTCAGATGCCATTTGCTGATGATTTTCTGTACCTTGAGGAGCTGTTGTGAAAAGATCTATCTCTGCACCGTGTATCAGGCTCTACAGCCAAACAGCACCTCCCACGGGCTGCCAAGGTGGGGGATCTATAAATCTGCCTAAGAAAGGGGCCATGGGAGCATTGAATCCCATGGGAACTGTGTTGGCATTGAAAGAGAGGCAGCCCAGCTTTGAACCAGTCAGGATGATGAAACTCTAAAGCCTAAGAGGAGACAGTATGCCATGACAGGGAAATATAGTTTGATGTCCCAAGGACAAGGACTGAAGGAATTTAAGTTCAACAAACAGAAATGTAATATTTTCAGACAAAAATATTGAAATTCTTGATCCCATTTCAAACACATGAAAATGAATAAGTTATAAATCCATCTCTTTCAGGATTTATGAATAAAATTAATTATAAAAATAATTACTAAGTAGTCAAAACCAATAGTAAAGCCCAGCTTTTCATGCCATTTGTAAGAAAAGCAAGTGTTGATAAAACAACACTTTCCAAGGACAAGGACAGGGTAGAAGTCACAGGGCTCTGATGTCTATGATGTCTTGAAACAAAAATACTCAAAGATTGCACCCAGGTTGCTACATCTCTGAGGAGGGTAGGTGGAAAAAGCCATACAGATTTAGGTAAAAAAAAAAAAAAAAAGAGAAAGTCCTGGTAATAGTTGCCTATAAAAATTCCTACACTATATTACCTATGTAATATTGCTCCACTGTTGGTAAAATTTAACAATTTTGCAGTGGATTTATTGTGCCAAAAAGTAAGCTGGGATTCAGCCCTCACATCTTCCTCTTACTTTCATAATTATCTTAGGTTTTCTCTTGTGGCAGGTGGAATTAGATTATTCTCAACAACAAAAAAAACAAACAAAAAACACCCAAAAAGACAGCAAAAATAAAGGAGCAAGATGCAATTTCTTCTCTGCTTGAAAGCCCGGGCAAGGAGTGCCATGTGTTTTCCCATCTGTGCAGAAGTTTTGCTTATTGCTCTGGATCAAAATTTAAGGGAGGGGGGACTCCAGGGATTTTAGTTCAGAACAAAAGGTTGTACAGCACAAGCAAGAAAAGTTTCAGTGAAATCTTGCATCCCTATTCTTGTTTTCCACTGCAGGGATGAATAATAGATGAGCAACCTCATGTTTTATTGCCAAATATAAAGAAATGATTAATTTATATGTGTGTATACATATATATTTTAAAAGCTGTTTGTAATCAAATGATAAATTTTACTAGCTTATGACCCAGAATTTAGTTCAGGGTCTGCAAGGATGAAAATTTACAGTATGAATCAGCAAAAAGTTCTGCTTTCTCAGCACGTGCGTTGCAAGGGGTGATGTCTTGTGTACACTTCAAACAGAAAACTTCTCATTTTCTGCTTCTGTGCTCCAGCATTTCCCAGTATTAATTATCACTGAGCATTAAATTGTACAGCATTTTAGCGAAATCATTTAGATTATGCTCTCCTAGGGGCAGTGTGGCTCATGTTTGCTGAAGAGCTGTTTGAGACACTCTTTGCATGCTTTGTGCCATGGCCATCACTAGAATGGATGAACACCAAATGTTTTGAGTCCTGCAAAAGCTTATGAGAGGATTTGTTATGTGACAGCTTTTAAGACTTGTGTCCTTTTGGATAGAGGTTCCTACTTGGATTCATTCTGTATTTCACTGCCTTGCACTGAGGGTTGTTCCACAGCCTCCTGGAACTGCTGGAAATGCTCCCTTTGACTTCTGCAGGGTTTTGCATCAGTTTGTAGGGGGACAAGAGAACACTGTTTCCAAAATTGTTGGTATAACTTGACTGGAACATAAGTGACTGCAGCCTTTTACAGAGAGCTTGATGGACTGAGCAGTAATACAAGAACAGATGTTAAAATAATACCCAGGGTAATATCAATCTTACATTTTTAATCCAAACCTTTCCCGGGATCCATTCGGTTATTAATTATGTTTTCAGGACAAAGAGGAGATAATTCCATGGTTTGTGAGCTGTTTCATTTTGACTTTTCCTTGTTGTTTTTGAATTTCAGGACATAAAATAGGAAGGGAGACTGTGTTGCATTCGTTACACAAAGTTACCTTCTGAAATTAATTTCACGTTTGAAATTGAGCACCAGCCCAATGAAGTTCAAACTTCAGTCTCATTAACATCAGAAGTTTGAATACGTAAAATTTGTCTTTCATTTTTTAAGTGTACAGTACTTACAGTTATGAAACCTTCAGCATTTTGAAACATATGGAAGAGCCTGAAATGCATCCATGTGTTCAGCCAAACCACCTGCACATCATAATGATGATTCTTTTGATGATGATTAGTGACCAAAAAAAAAAAAGATAACTCAATTTCATTCTATTTTTTGATAGAATCTCTGATCCAACTATGTTTTCTTAGCTAAGACAAATTCATCCTCCAGCAAAACACATGGTTAGGAACCTCTGTGCAATTTCAGGGTGGCAGTTCTCTGAAAAGTGTCAAAATCAGACTTTTCAGTATGCTTGGGATAAATAGCCTCACGGCTTCTGCAGTTAAACTTTGTCTGACCTTGATCAGTGCTGACAAGTAAACTATAATTAGTTTTAAAATTTCCAAGCCAAGCATATAAGTATGAACCAAGACTCCAACATGACAGCCTTGGATCTTTCTGGCCAAAATAGGGACATTTCTAGAGTCCATGTTTGGCCAAAAGACAGGAGTAGACATTCCCTGGGCACAGTCCATTGTGTCTTGACAAAGGTGGAAAACAACCAGGAGAAATTAATTATGCCCTAAAAGTACCTACTTCTTTCTGCTGATGAGGAAGGAAGCTTGGTAGCTCTAGTTCATGCACAGAAGAGCTATCAGATGTTCTAGGTCATGCAGAGATGCAGAGGTGAGGTGAGGTGAGTGTGATTCTGAAAGGATTTCTTTCGGAGTAAACTTTCTCTGATGACAGCCAACAGATGGAACAATGGGTACAGCCAAATATCAGCAAACTTATTCCCAGGGAATAACAGGAAAACTACAAAGATCGAGGAAGGCACATTCTGAGACTTGCCTGAAGCCTAGAATCAAGAATATTTTTGTGATCATCATTGGGCTTTAGAACAAGTCTCCTGAGATAACAATCTGAGAATGTGTTGACAAATGCACCTCAGAAGAGGTCTGGATGCTTATAGGGGAATCAGCAATAGGGTGTCTACCAAGAGGAGCTGCATTATTGCTATGTTCATTGCTGATCCCAACCTTGGCGTGACAATAATTAACTATTTTCAGTAGGGCTTCCATTACAATCCAGACTTAAAACTGTATGTATATTTGTAGCTTGGGGGGAGGGGGGTAAAATCAGGGAAAATTATCTAGACAGTGTCTAAAAGTTGGTAATTTAACAGTGACTATTTTAGACAGTGCAATATACTTGCTCAGTGTAGTAATAAATTATGTGCAGTTTGCCAAGTAATTTACCCAGTCCTCTTTTCATCATTTCAGCTTCAAAATGCTTTAAATAAACTGTGACATTATGTAAATGACTGTGTATTTATTTAACTGTTTCTCTTAGACACTAATCATGCAAGTGAGAAAATACCGGGTATTAAATGGACTATGCAAAATAGATACAAAATCCCAGACTTTAGACTCTGTTCTGTTAATTAGATATGAATGATAAACTGTTCATCATTTTAATGAGGAACATAAGGCTATGTAGATACTGTATATTCATTTTTCATATGAGATTTCATTCCATCGCTTGGATTCTTCTTTCCAGGGAAGCAGCTGCTTTGTAAACATGCCGTAAACAAACTTTGGGCCGTTTCCAAGTGCCCTCGCATGTCGGTGCATGGGTGAGTTCAGTACTGGTCACGTCATTTGATGCAGTTCTCTAAAAATATCCAGGTTTCAGTCCTGCACCTTCAGTCAAAGTCTCTTTGTGTCAGTCCCGTGTGAATGGAGCCCCGCCGCGTTCAGCTGGAGCATCCCGATCCATAGGCATGCCCACCCCTCATGGCAGCACAGCACACCAGCACCACGCCAGCAGCAGCCGGGTGCCAAATCTGTAATGTGAAACTGCAAGCTCGACTGTGTAATCGATTCAGTGTTTTCATGCTAATTAGCGCTTGGAGTTTTCTTTTTAAAAAGACGGTGTTATAATCATCAAGTTTGCTATGTGCTCCCCTGCAGGTTGTTGTTTTGCTGAGTTCAGAACATTAAAATTCCATGTATGGGTTAAGATCTAAGCTTGCTGTGTTTCCACTCCTGCCGTTCAGTCACAGAAAATTATTAATAAATCATCAAATATTAATATCATCCCTTCAAGTCATAAAAGGCTGCAATATACATCTATGTTTTTTAATAAAAATTGATGACTATAAGTTTTTTTGTAATTGGGAACATAGTGGGAGGGGGGAGAGATAATCTGATGAATGCTTTTATTTATTTTAACTTTTATATTAGGTTCATGGAAAAGATATTCTCTATATAACCTACCAAGATTTATCAGCCTGTGAAATTTTATAATAAAGAAAAGACTGATTTTCTAATTAAAGATTTGTCAAATAAAGAAAATAAGTGTGCATGTATTTTCTGTCTTTGGGGGACAGTCATGTGAAATAAAACGGTTGAGCTGCATTTGCGAAGCGCTGTGACAATGCATTTCCTTGCTCTGCGCACATCCATTCCTGCTGCCCTGCACTGAAAGTGGTTGTCAGTGCATGTGGATAAAACACAGAACAGGGCCATCTCTCTAAATGATTAACCTGGCATTAATTTCAAATATAGCCTCCCCATTTTTTGATGCATGTGCCTGATGTTCTGAAAGCAGCAGAGCTGTGCCAGGGGATTATATCACTGTTACATTGGTGCATGTGAGATTATCCTGTCCTCACCTCCCTCCACCTTCTGCCCAGAGAAACCAGAGACAAGGTCTGTGCTTCAAATTTTGCTCTCTAAGAGATGGGATGAATCCAAGCTCGGGATTTCCATAAGTGAGATGAAAGTCTTTATCAAGTCCTACTGAAAACACAGCCATGCCACATAAGCTTTTTCCTGTTGGAGGGACTTGTGAATGCCATCAAGAAAGAGTGAATGCCCACAAGGAACAAATTAAATGTCTGGAAGACAAGGTTCAAAACCCCTAACAAAGCCAAAGGGGTTTTTTGCTCTTATTTATTAGAATTTCTCTTGCCATTCTTGTTATCCTTGCAATAACTCACTCCCTCTTTGAAGGTCACTATGGTCCACACAGTACTGCTGAGAGCAGGAATTCCACAGACCATAAATCATCTGAAAAAAATATCCTGTTCCAGGGTGTGAAATTTGCCACCACTTGATTTCATTGACCATCTTGTTGTCCTTGTGCTGTAGATTTCTCTTTTGCTACCCCAAAATCAGTCACTGACAACCCATGTCAGAAACTAAGCCTTCCAGTGGGAGCATGTTAATCAAAAAAAAAACCCCTTCAAATTCCTATTTCTTTTTTCCATTTCATAAGGAAAGAAAGAAAATTCACTCCAGTGACTCCTGAGACAGAAATATATTTTTCAGAAGAACCTGTTTGTTTTAGGAGTCTTGGACACACTGGCATTTTTGGCCTTTCGGAGAAAGGTTAATCCCATTGTCTATTTTTTGTTTCAATTTTCCTTCCTCTCTCTGCTCTTGTTTACATCATTTGAAACACACAAGATCAGCTTCATATGAAAGGCAGCTCTTTGCAGACACAAAGAGTCCATTAACCCCACTTTGGAACACCTACTCTCCCTTGTCTGTAAAAGCAGCACTAAGGAGTGGTCACACCACATTGTCTGAGACACAGTTCATGATAGCTGCAATGCTGAAGATCAGTTTTCTGACATCCTTTCCAAATTAATACCTACAGGATAATAACAGCAGCCCTAAAATATGAGATAATGTTAGAAAATCAGCATGTTTCAGCTATTTTTTATAGTACTTAAGAATTGGTACTTCCTGTGTTGCCTATTTGATGTTCTTGCCTTTGCTTTCACCTCAAACAGATCACTGCTTTGCAAAGAGCCCACCAATTTTCTTTGATTATTTGTGAATAAAGGTGAGAATTTTTATTGGGATCTCCACGGTGACTGTAACCAGCAGACTTCTGTCTGGGGGGAACAGAAGTTCTCAAAGGGTGGGATGAACCCTCTCAGGCAGCTGTGCCATGGCTCATGGGAAGTTAACCTCTGGTGCAGCTCCACAAACACTCAGGCAGGAGTCTGAAAGGAGATGATTTCCCCACGCAAAGTTTGGTGTGATGAATTCCCTGAGTTGGTCCCTGAGTCAAGTGAATTGGTTCCCATCAATGTAATGATGGGGGACAGTACCCAAAGAGAGTCATATCTGAATCATTTGAAGTTTTATAAGTCAGTCACTCTGCATCATGGTAAGTAAGGAAGGATTTCGCAGTGGTTGCAATCCTGCATCCGTAATCTGCATTGGACATGAGGCCAAGGGGACAAGCAGAGGGACACAGCCACTGCCCAGACTCCCCTGCCAGCTGAGACACTGATGGAAATGTATGTTCTTCCAAAATGGGATCCTCTCTTCGTACAGTGCTCTGCGGTCTGCATTTATTAGCGTCAGCATTAGTAAATGTTGGGAAAATTGATACAGAGCATTTGTTTCCAGCACACCAAATCATATTGCCTTCAGTAATAAGGGTTGCAAATGAAAAACCGATTCAATGAGATTGCTCAGCACAGCTTTGCTGTGATGACTAAATTCTCTAGGATCTCCAAAGGACCCTAAAATCCACATTTTTTGGCTATGCATTATGTATAAATATGAATTTCTAATCAAGAGATGCACTCTCCTCCTGGTACATATAGAACAGTCCTGAGTTAGTAAGAAACAGCTTTCTGCTCTCTTAAAAATTTGGATTCTTTTCTATTGGGTCTTTAAATCTTTGTTCCAGGAATTGATCATCCTGTTTTGACGTCAATGGCCCATACTGAGGTTATTGATTACAGCAATTTTACAGCCAGCTCCTCTGTTTTCCTTCATGTTTTACAATTAAACAAAGTTTTAGCAGAAGTATCAGCTGGGAAGAGAGCCTCTTGTCATTTCAGATTCATCAGCTGCAGAAGCCACCAAGAAAGGTCAAAACCAAAAGCAAACATATGTCTTCATATTTACATTTAAAGCAGGGAGTCCAAACAGCAGAGAGCTCTTTGCCTTTGTTAAGCACAAACAAAACGTTCTCAAGTAGTGAAGTGTGAAGGTGACTGGTAAATCAACCAGCAATATTTTATGTTAAGTGTTTACAAAAAGAATGATTTAGGATGGAAAACACCACTTCTCCCTGAGAGTATACTACCCATGAATCTACCTCGAAAATGGTTGCATATTAAGAAAAAGAAGGAATTATCTTAACACCTTCATTTCTTTGTTTCTATTGTTTATCTAGGAGCCAATTTTTCCTTTTATTCCATACTTTTTACCTCTGAAGATGAACCTTCTTTCCAGATTTTTGCTTTTTTTTTTTGCTAACACATTTTTTTCCTTCTAGCCCAATATGTAGAGCTACCCAGTTGATAAACCAGAGTAATTTTTACCTATTTACCTATTGTTTTCTTTTTTACCATTTGTTTTACCTATTGTTTTACTTATTTACGTATGGTTTTCCATAAAAATCACCCCCAAGCTAAATTTCACAAGTTTTCTGTTCTCATGAAAAAAGTATGCATACCTTTCATAACCTGGGATTAAACTTGCTGACATTCTGCAGTGGTCCAAACTCTGACTGAAAAATATTTTCGTATTTTTCTCTTTGTAGTAGGAGAGCCCATTGCCTAAACCATTTGCATCATGAGAATTCTATGGCTGCACACTGCGATGGGTATAAAGTGGGCTCAGGGATAAAAATGTGATGCATTTGGTCCAAATTTTGTGGTGTAGTACGGAATTACATACCTCCCTTCCTAGTACAATAAGGACATTGCCAAACTGGGGAGATTCCAGCTGAAGGTCATTGAGATGTTCAGGAGGCTGGAGATGCACATGACATCCACAGATAAGATGAGGGAATGGGGTTTATTCAGATTATTAAAAAGAAAGCCATATGGCAGGTTTCACAAGAGAGGTTCATAATATAATTTGGGCTACGGAATACAGATAAAACCAGACTTTTTTCAGAGAAGTAAAATGAGAGGACAACTGACTGTGGGCATAAAACATTACAAAGGAAATTTTGATGAGATACAAAGTAAAAATGGTTTCACCATAAGGGTAGTCAAATACGGACACAAGTTGATCAGAGAAGTCATGGAATTGCCATCTTTGGAGACACTCAAGCTCAGCTGGACATGGAACAGCCTTATGAAACCCAACTGACCTTGAAGACAGCCCTATTTGAGGTTTTGGCTACCTGACTTCCACCTGATTGCTCTATACAGCTCCCTGAAAGGAGGGTGTAGCCAGGTGGGGGCTGGTCTCTTGTCCCAAGCAACAAGTGACAGAATGAGAGGACATGGCCCCAAGCTGTGCCAGGAGAGTGCCAGGATGGACATCAGGAGGAATTTCTAGATGTAAAGAGTTGTTTTATATTAAAGTGAACTGCCCAAGGAAGTGGAGGAACCACCATCTCTGGAGTTGTTCAAGAAATGACTGGATGTGGCACTAAGTTGTCAAGATGGTGATCAGTCAAAGATAGGACTTAATCTTGAAGGTTTTTTCCAACTTAAAAGACTCTGTGATTCTGTGTGGTTCTGTGGTCTCCAAAGCTGACTCAGTTGAAAATAAAGAAATAGCTACACACATATAGCTTGTGCATTAACCTACACTGACACTTCATTGGATTTCTCTCCTCAGCTTTTGTGCCATGAAGGAGAGGACTTCTCTGGAGAGGATTTGGAGCTCTCCTTCCCTTACCACGTAGCCTGTATGTCAAGGGATCAACTGCAATCTCAGAACTCTCAAGTCCCAAAAAGCACTTTGTGTACAACATCAAAACAGGGTATAGGAAAGGTTTTTTTTTTTATAACTTGTAATTATTTATGTTTGCTATCATTGAGATATTATTTGTTGGATATACCATAGTTTGTTGATACCATTTAGCTGACCTTGATCCAATTAAAACTGGAATGTCAGAAACACAGTAGAGTTTTCATGACTTTTTCTAAATGAAGTTGGTCACATACACGGGATATTTAAGAAGATGATAGTGTAAGATTCTGGTTTTTTCATTCTTTTTAATTTTTCCTAAAATAGAAAGCAACACTTATGAAAGCATTTGTGGTTTTTTTTCTTTTTCCTTTTAATCATGATCAAAATTTTTCAGAGGGAAATAAAAATAGAAAAAACTTTGCCCAATAATGTAAATATCCCTTCCTGTTCCACACAAAGGCTTGTTGATGCAGATTTATACTTTATATTTGTATATAATTCCCTGGATAGGCATTGTGAATAGTCACAGAAGACACAGAAGGAAAAAAGTCTTCTGGCACCCAGTGCCCAATTTTTTGGGCAGAAAAGCTCCATCTGTACCAGGATTAAATTGTGTTAGGGACCGTTTTCTGTTGCAGAAGTCAACTGGCACAATCTGAGCAGGTCTACAATATTAAAATAAAGTATCAAAACATAAAATCTGCACTACCTGACTACTTCTGCACCAGACCCTCCCCCAGCTCCACTGCCCTTCCCTGGATTCGCTCCAGCCCCTCAGTGCCTTTCTTGAAGTGGGGGACCAAGGGCTGGCCACAGGACTGGAGCTGCTGCCTCACCAGTGCCGACTACAGATGGCCATGGTAAAATTCATCTCCTATGTTCCTCTTTGTCTTCCTCTTTGCTCTTATTGAGATCAATGTTAAATTCTCATTGGCTTTCCCAAGGGGGAGAGCTGGATCTACCACAGCTGGATCTACCACAGCTGGATCTACCATGTGTACAACACCTTTAATGCTTGAAGGATCAGTAAGCTCTTTCATATGTTTATGAAAAGACACACATCCAAGTGATCATTCAAGTCTTTTCCTTCCTAATTAAGACCTGGATCACTGAACTAATTAAAATATACAATAACCTCTGTACTGTGCCTCTACCCCCAAGGAACAATGACTGTGATTCATAAGGTTCATTATGTGCCACATTTGGCACATTGTCAACAGTGCTACCTTTTAAAGAGCCAGGATAAAGGGTAATGGAATGGAAAATTTCCTTTTATCCCATCTCTGGGTCAGTCTGGGTGTATCCCATGTATTAGTTTGCAGTCAAGAGGCAGAGTGTGTGTCTTCAAATCACATGCCCGTTGGGAATTTCTGAAGGGAATACTACTGACACAAAGGAAAAGGAAACAATGTTCCGCAACTTGAAAGAATTCTTTTATTTTCTTTCCTTTTTCTTTTCAGTTGGCCTTTCCAAGTTCTTACTAAAAGCATAATTCAGTCAGAGGCTGTCTTCCTTTTTAATGCTAAATATGTGGGTTGAAAAGTACATATTGTCTGGAATTCAGGGTTACAGATGAGAACCATTCACCTTCCTTTGACAGCCCAATCAGTGCCTGGCATTAGAAACTGGGCTGATCTCAGAAGATTGTACAAATTGTCTTTGAAAAATCCACCAAAACCAAAGAGACTTCTCTTATTCAGTCCTGAGTTTTCATTCCATCAAAGCCAGGATTGCCGTATTCTAGTTATTATCTATTTTTATCTCAGACCTGGCAAACCTCTTTCCCCCAAATTGCCTGTCTATCCTGTCATGCAAGGCAGTCCAACAGCTGTGCCAGCTAAAATGTCACACAGTTCTACAACAGGATTATCTCACTATTATAATTCTTAGTTACTACTAGGTAAACTGCCCTAGAAGTCATCTTGAATACTACTGAATATAAATTCAAGAAGTCAACAAAGAATTCCAGTTCTTCACGTGTTACACACCCAGGTTTTCTCCAAGATAAATGGAAGGTCTTAAGCTAGGCAGGCTTGGGCTGTACAATCAGTTGTTGCTTTCCAGGATTCATCTTTAGCCAGAAAACTTAGATTTGAGAGTGTGAGTTACTGAAAATAAGTATTTACAGCAATTTAACATTCTATACAAACTGCACATTTGCCATTGCTGCATCATTAAAAGTGGAGCTGAAGGCTGTATGGATACACTGGCTGTTGAATAGTCACACCAACAGGTTAATTTCAAGGATTTTGCACAAAAGAAGCAGTGATGAATAACGATAATTTATTAAACTCAGTAGCAGAAAGCAATTGAAAAAGAAATACCCCAACATTCTGAAGAGTCTCCATCTGTCAATGTTTCTGTTCGAGGAACCAGGTATTACACATCAGGAGAAATGGCATCCAAGATCTTGTCCTTGGTTTCTTCCTTTTAGTTTTGCTGCATTTTTTACAGGCAAAAGCAACATCACACTCACTCCTTGAAAAATGCTGTTCCCTTGTCTTCTCTTAAGCTTTGTGGTAAATCCTTTGACTCTCTGTCTGCCTAAAATAATGTGCAAGGCCTCAGGAATATCTTTATCTCCTTCCTGCTGCATGCTAGGCTATATTCCATTCAGCTGGCCTGACGCATATGCATTTCTGTTTTCCAGATAATTACATTGTTCTACTTGTATCATTAGTTTTATTGTTGCTGTTTCTTAGAGGCTTTTCCCACCTAACTGATTTCCAGGTTTTCTTTTTTTGAATTTTTTTGAGATACTGAGTTAGAGGAGAAGGCAGCAAACCTCTTCTGTTCCTAATCATAATCCCCAGTTTCTGAAGCCTTCAAGGTTTTCTCATTACTACTCCTAACAAAAAGCATTTAAAAGTCATTATTTCCCTTCTTGATGTTCTGTAGCAAAAAAATTTTTCCTCATATAAAAATTTCAGGTTTGAACTAAAGACATCAAGGAATGGGGAATCCACCCCTTCCCACCATAATTTGTTTCAACCCTTAGTCAAGAGTTGTGCTTAAAAGAGATTATCCTAGTTTTTATTATTTATTATATTTATTATTTATGCTCTCTATTTGTACACTGCAAACACAGTCTCCTCTGAAACATCTGCCAGGCTCCATAACTGGACACAGTGACTTTTTTTCTGGAATGGAGGAAAAATGCTCACACTCAGCTGCTCCTGGAAAAAGGTGATTGTTGCCACCCTGTCCTAAAGTTAGGAGCCACCCGCCATTGCTTAACTGGCTGATGTCTGTTGGTGTCTCCCCACCCCAGAGCAAGGAGGCAGCTCAGGCTGGCTGAAGTGGGGTGGTGTACCCAGGACATGTGTCCATGGCCTTCTCTGCCAGCAGTGGGTCTGACTCTGGAAGTCCCAAAAGCATAGGAGAATTTTTCTGGCTTTGTGGGTATCAGAGCAACCCCCCCAGAAGCAGAAATGGCATGTTCATAGAGACCCTGAAAACATCTACTGGGAACTGGTGTCACTTCATTTGGATATTACTCCAAATTTCTAGCTAGCATCCTAAAGGGGCTACTGTTAGTAATCACAGGCACATTAAATGTGGGTATTCCAACTCAGCTTTGATCCCATCTAATTGGGAATACTTTTTAATATCAATGCTTGAATGAACATAGTTTTCACTGTGGTATTCCTCGAAGTTTATTTACACCTGTTGCAGCAAACATCACTTCCCTGAAGAAACAGAGCCAAAAGAAAAAAAAAAAAAAAACTGAAAAGCAGAAAGGGTGCTAACCCATGACAGCTTCCTTTGCTGCTGGCATACACAGGGTCCCTATTAACAGCAGAGGAGAAAGGAAATTTAGTTGTGACTAGCAAAGGGATTTTTCTCTGGACAATAACTTTCCATTCTTAAGCACTTTCATAGGCTTGGGAGCCTAGATTTTTCTCTTGCAGAAACACTGCTTTGCCAAGTATCCTTCTTTTATTAATACAAATCTATCAGAGGTATCACACCATTCCTAATTTGAGCTGAACCTGACCTTGCAGGAGCACAAGGCTCATTTGATATTTGGAAACAGAACACCCTGTCCTTCCCTATCTGCCCCACAACTTCCTTTGCATCCAGTTGCCATCTTTCAATAAGTAAAGGAACTTTACAGAAAGGAAAACAAATATCATAAACCAATTTCCTTGAAGATGAACTGCACCTTCTTTTTATTTTTTCTTCCTCTAAGTCTTCCAGACTGAAATTCTAATAAACAGCCCTTCATAAGATATCTTCTGTCACTTTTTATTTGTCTGAAACACTTTTTCCCCATTAGCATATCTTTCGGCATTTGCCCAAGCCAGAAAAATGTTACTTACTGACATTAACAGGCTTGCAGTATTTAACTAAAGCATATAAGCTATTTACAAAAACCAGGTTGACAGCAATATTTCAAAAATGAGACTATAATGTAATAAAAATATTATCCTGGTTTGTGTCTGGTCAGGGAATAAGAAAATTAATGAAATATTTCGACAAATGTGAACAGGCAGAATATTCCAGAGAAGGGAAAAATGAAAGTGGAGCTAGAGAAAAACAAGGCAAAACCTTCTGAAAAGGCCATGTTTGATTACAATAATTTATGGCTTCTCTTCTTATCCCAATGCACCCTCTGTGAAAGCACTCCCCATGCCAAACCTGAATGATTCGTCAGCTGCCCACTAAACCCTTTTTCTTCAAAGGGTTTAACCACAGTTACATGTCCATTGCATTTCCACAGAATGGTGTATCCATGTTTCAAACAGCAGAGCTTAATACCTCCCTGAAAGCGTCCCTGCCACTGATGTTAGCAGCAATAAACATGGCAGACTGAAGGTACATTCCCAAGGGGGCTATGACAGTGCTTAATACAGGTCCCTATATGCCCACCTGTGTGGAAACAAATCTATTACTTGATGATGTCTCTTTCTATTCAGCCATTCAGGTGCAAACCTTTCTCTTGCTGTCGTTCCTTGGAGAGACACAGCTTTTCTGTAAATAGCACCGCAGGCTGATTTCTTCCTTCTTTCAGATCCTGAAGCATAATCTGTGGAAGCAACAGGCTCTGGCAGCAAAAGTGGGTGAAGTTTCTGATACTCAACATGACTTCTATTATGCTATGCCATGCCCTCGGTGCCAGGCAGCATCAATCCCAGCAGCACCCCTGGAGGGTTGTTTGTCTTAACCCGGTCTCTTTATACAGATGGAAGAGAAATGAGTGATAGGAATCTGCACAGGTACCCAACAACACAGCCAATGGACTATTGCCCAACCTAGCTATATAGACAAGTCTGACTGGCACTGAAACTGAGAGGAATCTTTGGAATAAAGGCAGTTCCCCGAGGAGACAGAGAAAATGGCAGCCAATAAAAAAAATGGGGGTGTTGGAGTACAGCCAGAACATTAGTGTGCTGCAGATATTTTTGCTTGCCTGTCTTTGAGATTTACTCTGACCTTGGAAGAGTTTGCAATGACACGAAGCTGTCCCACCCTTCTACGCACAAGGCAAGAACAAAACAGATGTTAAGCCCGCTTGGTGTGCTTCTATTTCTGCTCAACAGAGTTCAGCCAGACCATATCCAGGCTTCTCTGTTCGTGCAGTGCTCCAGCAGTGGGGCATCAGAGGAAAGAGGCAGGTAGTGAGTGTGCAGCTCCTGCACATGCACTCATGCCCCACTGGCAGACCATGGAGGAGAGCTTCGTGTGACCGTGGATAAGCAATTTCATTTTTCTCTTTTAAGCCTCAAGTCTTGTTCCACATCATGGAAGTGGGCATCATCATTTTCTCACTCTCTTTTCCAATGAAACATGGCTCACTGTCTGCTCAAAGATGACTATGATTCATTAGAGCACTAATTCCTATCAATTTCTACGCAGAACTCCACATGACTAAAATCCAGTGCATATTTTGCACCTCTGGAAGATTATGAATTGGATGAGAATGGAACAGGAATAGAAAACTTCAAAGCTACAAAACTTCAAACTCTTTTATTTAAAGCTGGTGGTTTTATCTCTGTCATTCAGGATGCTTTTAGCGTTTATTCCACTTCCTTTCAATAATCATCAAGATTTTAATTTTTTTTTTCTGTTATCCACAAATCTACCATGCTGTACATGTGGACAGAGCAGCAAACTGCTTTCACCTAGAGTATAATTTTCTTCATTTTTTTCCCTCTTTATTCTTCTTTCTTTTTCCTGCTGATTTTCTTCTTCATGTACTAGTAGTTCATGTGGGTTCCTGAGATAGGCACAAAACTACATCCTGTGGCTATTGATTTATACAAAACCCTAAACACCTTTCCAGGCACACCACTAAGGGATTTCAAAACCCACACAATTATTCCAGGAGAAATTCTAAGTATTGCAAGACTCATCTCTATTTAAATGAATGAATCCCTTGCTAAAACACTTTTCTTTCACCATGGTAAGGAAGAACTGTTCTAGGAGATAATTCCAGCAAAGACTGATTTCATAGTTTAAGATACTGTTCCCTAAGAGTGAATTAGGAAAAGACAACATTCAGAGAAGTAGAAATTGAGCCTCACATCCCTATGAAAAAAGTTTGTGTATGGTTTTGGGGGTAGAGCTTTCAGGGTTATAGGCTAGTTCCTTGGACAAGAGCTCTTGTTGCACAAAAATATTTAATGGAAAGATATGGATATGCATCTCTCTTTCTCCTTCTCAGTCTCTTCAGATAGGCAACTCACTTTGTCTAAACAGTTAAATAGCAATTGGATCAGAGAAAAATAGAGAAACTAATGGTACAGACATGTGACCAAGATTCTTTGAAATACAGTAGACCCTGATTAAAATCGCTTTTCCCAATGGAAGGGAAAGGACGCTTGGACCTCCCTCATCCCCTTGGTCTGTGTGCACCCTACACCACTCAGTGTGCCAGATCCCGAGTAAAGCTTTCAAAAGTCATAATAGAAAACGGGGAAAACATCATTATTACACTTGGTGTTTAGGGGAGGTATTCAGACTAAAGTCTAACATTTGACTCTCACTGGATATGTGCAGCCTTTAAGTCCACCACAGTTTTCCTTCTGACTGTCATATTTTAAGAAGGAAAAAATTCTGAAAAGTTATTTTTAACCAGTATAGCTGGAATCAAAAGTTGTCCCTATCCATCAGCACAAAGTCAAAATTAGAGAAGTCAAGATATAAAATATAATGATCCAGAGGAACAAGATCAGTGAGTAACCCACCGCAAACTTTGTCCAGTTGAGTTATTCCACTCTCCAGTTTCATTTTTGTTCTTTTTGACTGTTAAAACTAAAGAAAAAGAATTTGAGGGGAAAAAATCTAACACAAAACTTAATTGTTGTTGACGACCCTGAAACATCCTAAAAGGGAATTGCCTTCCTGTCCTAGGTTGCAGTGTAAGGTGTGCCCAAAAGTATGTATTCTATCACCATCTTCATGACTGTTGGTTGAGGGGAAAAAATCTAACACAAAACTTAATTGTTGTTGACGACCCTGAAACATCCTAAAAGGGAATTGCCTTCCTGTCCTAGGTTGCAGTGTAAGGTGTGCCCAAAAGTATGTATTCTATCACCATCTTCATGACTGTTGGGACCAGGTGGAGCGGTGCTCCCTGCCTCCTGCCTCTGGACTATCCTCTGTTAATGGGCCCAGCCATGCCTTACCTCATGACTCATGGATAACTTGCTCCTGGACTATCTCCTGTTAATGGCCCATCAAGGCCTTGCCTCATGACTCACCATCCCATTGNATTCCTATCCCCCATATCTTAGCCTGAAAGCCCCTTAATTTCAAAATTATAATAATTTGTAGGGAAGGGGGTTGTATTTTCCATTCCAAGGGAGGCTTCTGTATTCCTTAGCAGACACCTGTCTTTTCAAACCAAGACACTTCCATAAGGTGAATATCCATCTGCTTTAAACATTAGGTCTGTAGGAGAAAACTTGCCACACCACACCACCATCCTTTCTACATGCTGAACACCTCGAAAAATGGCAGTAAAACTAAAGGTAGGTTCACACAAATTTGTTTTTTTGTTGACAGCAATTTTATGAACTTGTTTCTGGCCCAGACAGATTCCCACAAGCCACAGCCCTGCACCCTCAGGGAGTACAGCTATAGCCAAGCTGGCTTTTAAAATCTCAGGGGTAGCCCAAACTGACTCAGTGAGACTTAGGGTTGCTCCAGCACCACGTCATAAAAGTACTCATGGTTCACAGTATGTCATACGTGAAAATCAAAATCGGATAAAGAACAAGTCTTAGTTTAATATAACAGCAAAACCAATAATTCGTATTGGGATTCAAACCCCTGTTTCATTTCTAACTGCAAACCCTGGCTGTTTTAACACCCAAATGTAGGTGTTAGATGCACCAGAATCACTTCTTTTTTTTAAATCCTCATTTAATTCTTCTTTTATTTTCAGCTTCAACTCCAGAAAAAGCTTACCATAAGCAGAAAGCTCCTCGTTAATCTCCATGGAGAGTGCATCCGTTATGGTGCTCCCTCTGATCTTATAGTTTTCCTACTGATCTAAAAATAAATATTTGCTCATAATTTATTTTTAAAAACCAGTTTCTTTTTCAGGATATCAGAGTAATGTCTATGAAAGAAAGGAAAAAAAATTCTGTTCTTTTATTCTGGCTTTGAAGAAAGCTAATAGAAATAACACCTGATTCACTCAGAGAACTATTTTTAAGCCATTTATAAGCATGACCTTCAAAGAAAGACAAAATGCCTTCCTCAGTGCCTGTCACTGGATCTAAACCTACCTCAATGAAATCAAAGTGCTCTGTTTTGCTGGACCCATAGGATGTGGGCGGGACCATCGCTCCCTGGGGTCATTAAAACCAGTCTGTTTGAGCATCCTTGAACTCTTTTTCAGGTAATGCTCTTTATGTCACCTCTGTGGGACAACACCCTGCCAGGAAGAACTCCTGTGGCTCCTGCAGAAAAGTCACTTTGTGCCTTTGCTTTTTTGTGATGGCAAAAAGCCTCTGCACAGTCAGCCAGTGGCCCAAATTCCACTGCTGGCCGAATGCTCCCTCACCACGTAATGATGTGCTGCCAGGACAAAGCCTGTCCTTCCCATTGCCTCGTGCCTGATGTTTTACACTGGGACGTTTTATTTGGTGCCTTCCAACTCCTGCTTCATGACAAAAATCTGTAAATATGCTCCTTTCATCTTTTCCCAGGTACTTGTGGCCCTTACTATATCCCATCAGATTCCCCCTCTTCCAAGATGAGTCCATTTAACCTGACACTGTACAGAAGCTGTTCCACATTTTTTAACATTGTTTTGCTGCCCTTAACCAGTTCTTTCTCTCTTCTGCCATTTCCTGGGACAGTGTGTTGGAGCTGTGCGTGACTGGTGCAGGTGTGGCGTGCCAGGACTCCTGGCAGCAGCCCGGTACCATTTCCCAGCTCAGTCCCAGTTCCTCCTACCAAGTTTTCTGCTGTAGCTGAGCTCACTGTGCAGGCAGAGTAAAATTGGATTGAAACACTGCCAAGTCCAGTCAATACCACCCAGAATTCGGGTTTGCACTGATGAAATCTGCAGTTTCTGAGCCTTGGCTGGTCAGATTTACAGACAGGTTACTGCTGAGAGGGAAAGGATGAGTCTGGGAGGGAAAGCCTCCACCTGCCTGTATCTCTGTACCTGCTGCCAGCGCTGCCTGGCAGGGTTTTCCACTGTGCACCAGGGTTTTCCACTGTGCACCTGTTGTCACATGAACAGAGAAAAGAAGATGAATCCCTCTCCCAGTTTCCAATTCTCCTCAGATGTCTCAAAGAACAGGACAAAGTTACTAGCAAGAAGGACACCATCTCACTTTGATGTCCTCTCAGGCAAGAGCATGTTAAAAGCCTGTCCAGGTAACACTCCACTGGGTCAGGATGCCCAAACCATGGCAACTCCCAAATCTTGATTTGTAGGATCCCTTAGCCAGAGCTGTCAACTGTCTTTTGGGGTCAGGGAGAAAATAGGTGGTGACAGTGTTTTTATTTATTTAAAGAATCATTTTAATCAAAATATCTTCAAATAACTTCTCAAGTGGAGGTTTTACTTGTTTCTTATTAGACTGAAATGGTCCTCACACATTTTTTGCAGCCACTCAAGTCATAGAATCATAGAATGGCTTGGGTTGGAAGGGATCTTAAAGCTCATCCAGTTCCACCTCCTGCCATGGGCAGGGACACATTCCACTGGGCCAGGTTGCTCACAGCTCCATCCAACCTGGCCTTGAACACTTCCAGGGATCCAGGGGCAGCCACAGCTTCTCTGGGCAACCTGTGCCAGGACCTCACCACCCTCAGAGGGAAGAATGTCTTCCTAATATCCAATATAAACCTACCCTCAGTCAGGACAAAGCATTTTACTGCAGACACATGTAGGTTATGGATTCCAATCAAATGTCACCAAAAGCAGCCTTGACGTGAAAACATACAATTTTGTGATCAAAACTCAAGACAAAACCACAGGTAACAGCATTGATCCATTCTCTTGCTTTATTTGAAAGCACATTCAGATAACAAAGTGCAGCAAGTAAAGTCTGCCAGTGATGTCATCTATCTGGTTGTGTGTTTAGGGGAATAAAAATGGCAGAGAAAAATGATAATCACCACTGTTGTTCCAACACAGTGACAGTAAAGTGTCCCCTGATGTTAAGTGCAGCCAGTTAGTGAGGTTCTTTACTGCTTCATAACACAGTGTTATATATTAACAACATATTAACTCAGCAACACCACTTGAGAACTTACACTGTTATTTACAGGCTCGCTCCATAAATTTTCTCTTACATTGGTGATTGCAGTTCCAGGACATTGCACTGACACACAACTTGTTGGAAACATTGATGGACACAAACAATTGAATTTTATACTGTGAGGTACAAAATCATAGTAGTTAATGAACTCTCCCACCGCTCTGACCTCTGAGGTTCATTAATCACCATACTCAGATCCTCCATTGCATTTTGAGCTCCAACATGATGAAAAAAATCAGTGGTAAATATTCTAGGAAGTTTTGTATTAGTTTCTTACAGCTTTGAGTGTTGTTTACAACACCAGCATGCTATGACTGACACTTCAGTGTGTACTCCAGTGGGTCATTGGGAAGGTAAAGTGCATCTCTTAAGGACTATAATGAAGAACATGGAGGAAGCCAAAATCACTCAAAGCCAGGAACGAAGTGGCCTTCAGCCTTCCTCACCTTGGTGCTACCAGCCAAGTTAAATCTTTACTGCAGTCAGAAGGTCTCCTCAGCAAAAAAGGACCCTCTTAGCTCCAGGTCTAGGTGTTTACATCAGCTGGAGAAACAGCTCCCAGACAGTGGTCAGTACATCTGACATTTCCTGGGTCCCACAAACCTGAAAAGACATTTTCTCCTTTTATCTCTATCGCAGTCTCAGAGCAGGACCCTGATTTTTGTGGGGTTGCTCCTGGTTTATCTCATCTTTAACTGAGAAAAAATCCCACCCTTCTGCCTCCTTTCCCTTTTCCCTACAAACCTGGACTCCCTGTTGTGGGTATTGTTAACCAGGTGCCATTCCAACAAGGCTGCTGAGGCTGCTGTGGTGGAAGATGAGCAAGGCAATGGAAACACAAGATCCATTTTTTTACACTAGAAACTGGAAAGAGATGTAGACCATGGCCTTACAAGCAGGTGTGCACCTATTTTCAGCAGGAAGGAGTCTGATCCCCTAAACAGAACAGAAATCTATCTAATACAGCTCAGTGATTTCTTGTTTTACAGTATTAAGCACAGACCAGTATCAAGACACTATATGTGATTACAATCCTACTGCCAACAAACTGAAACAATAAATACAGCACATACACACAAAAAATTACACTTGAAATTTTTTCTTAATAGGACACACCTTCAGCAGTAGAAATATATTCTATACTATTAATACACCTAAGCTTTGAGATAACAATCATATTTAAGTTAATTTGGGTCAGTATCACTAAAAATCTATTGATATCTTTGGAAATTTAACTCTATTAGAAATATAATTCCTAAGAATAAAAATGTAGATCACAAACCACTAATAGATGTTTTTCTGAAGGTAATATTCTCATGTAATTTCCCTGTGGTTGTTTGGTGTATTTTAATTTAATGACTCTGGGATTCCAGATTTATTATCGTAGTCTCAAAAGCTCAACAGCACAGCTGAAAATATTTTATTCCAACAAATTGTCCATGGCAGTAATTACAGCACTTTATTTCAGCTTGAACTGCAAGTGTTGCAGAATGATACCTCTCCGAAAAGCTCATCTAATAACTGTGAAAGGAAAGCTACTTCTTTCGTAATAAAATTTAACTTAGTATCTGCACATGCCACTGCATTGCACCAACTTTGGATTTTGAAACCACTTCATTAGAAGTGAAGTTTCACTATGTGAGGGGGTCTTTTGAAGCTAGTTCCAGTGTAAACAATCCAGCTGTCTGTACAGCAAGGTCAGCATTCATTGCTTCAGCAGCAATGGCAGATTCTAAGGGGAGATACTACTAGTGTTTAAATTAGGAAAATGCTCAGAAATCCAGATATCAGGACTAAAAATGGCTGTTTAGAAATATTGCCAATTGTTGACAATTTTTGTCAGTTGATTAAATAATCTGTTCTTGAATATCTGGTAGATCATGCCACATCTTCTCTCCTTGAGAACTCTTCCAAAGCCTGAATGTTCCTGTAGTTCTGAAAGTGCCATTCCAGTTTTTCCTGCCTTAGCTTCCAGCTTTGATTTCTCATTCTATCACCTTCTGAGATTGCAAATAAATCCCTTCCTTCATTTACATTATTATTGCCTCAAAGTTATTTATAGACTGATACCATTTACTCTCAGACCTTTCCTCTTTTAGACTACTTTGCTTAACCCTGTTACCCTCTCACCTTAGTTTCTGTCGCTTATACATTATCATATTTTTTCTCCTCCCTGTTACATTTTCTTTAAAGCTTCCCTTAGCTTTGGGGACCAGAACTGCAGACACATAGGCAGGTTCTCCAGCTCTCAGCCTGAGAAAATGGTTTGTAATTCAGGAACGAGGATCTTCAGGTGCTCCAGGGAAACACTTTTCAATGTTGCAGACTGCCTCCATGAATGCAAAACTCTAAGATAAAGTCCTTTCCTTGATAGGTTTTGCAAGATTTGTGCAGAAAGAGCAAGACTTCCAAACCAGCCTCTGATTTTAGGATGCTGACCCTCTGTGTAGCTCCTTTTAGAACCCAGAAAGGCCTTTCCACCTCTATTTTTGTACCTATTTTCTACATATACTTATTTCCTAAATGATTAATATTTTCACTAATGTAAGATTATTCTTGATGCAATGTAAACACTATTATCATTTTAAATGTATTGTGTACCACACATGTGTCCACCATCTATGTCTGAAATATGCTCTGTGCAACATTAGGTTTTGGTCAGCACAATGTTTACTTGATACTTCACAAATTTATTAGCTACATTCCACAAAGATTAAGAGATCTACTCCCAAAACTCCCTTTAGGTGCCACATCCAAAATACATCCCAGAACCAAAGACCATCTTACTGACTCAGGAAACCTATAAAACATGTATCAGCAACTTTCATTCATTTGTTGCAGTCACCTGATTTGATACTGAATGCGTCTCTCAGAATAGATCTCTAACAAACCAGATGGGTTTTCTTTCCTACCCAACTGACACACAAAACTGCAGTTAGTATTGGAAAAGGCTCATTATTCATAGCTGGTTACGTTCATGGCTGAACTTAAAGCACCCTTAAAGTTCAGAAGTAACAAAAGCATGACAATCTGTAACTAAGCCTTGTATTTCAAAAGGTTTTGCTCTGGCTTACAGGTCTCCCAGCTACGAAGTGAAATAGGCATAACTGGGGAAGTGGAGATCATTCCAGGCAGTTACAAAAACAGCCCTCACCGTGTGCACCGTATTCCAAGTGAAGGAGAATATGAGCCATCCTGAAAAGCGAAGCATGCAGATAAGAAAAAGGTCAGTGTGGGATACACAAGAGCTTAAGAAAATGCTGATGATGGTGGTGGCGCTCATCAGCAGTTCTCCAGAAAATCCAGTTCAGGCAATTAAATGTTCTTCCTTGGGGCCAGAGAACTGCAAAGGCTTGTGAAACTTGGGAAAGTACAGATGTGGAGGGAACCAACCAAACCTTCCTTGGGAGGAAGGAAGAAGAGAAATTGGTGTTACGGTGAACTTAATTTTTTAAGAGCTTCTTACCCAGGGCAAAACTCATCTGGGGACATCCTGAGCTGGGAAATGCGACTAAAAAGATGCCAAAGCAGCTTTCCTGAGGGATGCAGACTGATGTATCTGAAAGTTCCCTGGTGGGAAGAAGAGCTAGAAACACAAACACAAAATGAATAATGTAGAATTCCAGGAGAAATAAGTGCCTGG
>VYZQ01034115.1:0-11089 GCA_013400655.1 Mystacornis crossleyi | reverse complement strand
GGGGGTGTGTGAGGCTTTGAGGGTGCTGCCAAGGTTTGGGGGTGTGGGGCAGTGGGGGCTGCCAGGGTAGAGAAGGGTGGATGGGGTAAGGGCGGGGACAGGTAAACACGGGGTCCGGCAGGCCGTGGAGTTGTCACTGAGCTTATCCAGGGGCTGTGGGGTGAGGGAATGGCTCTGGATTGGGGTGTTGGCAAGCGTGGGGGGATAGAGGGCGGGAGGGGCTGCCAGGAGGGCACAGGGCAGGGGGAATGGGGCTGCTCGGGTTGGGACAGGCAGGGGGGCAGGGACAGCTGCAGCACCTGGATTTTGGGGAGATGGGGCCAAGGGGCTCCATCACAGGATTCCCCTAAGGAGGGGGAGTGGGACTGGGGTGCAGCCTCTTTTCCCATGTTTAAAAGTAGCAATGAGCAATTGTTCCCCTCTCAGATTTCCGCTCACAAAGGCCCTCTGGGGTTCAGTAGGTTATTCTGCTCAAACTGCTATTAGAGCTGAGGAATTCTGGATAAGCACCAGCCTTCTGTAGAGCTCTCTGCTTAAATTACTATCTCTTCACATTTTAGCATGTCCAAAGTGCTAATTTGGTGTTAAGGACCCAAATTATTTCCTTCTCTGCTCAAAACTGGGGGCACACTGCAAAGTGAGAGCTGAACAGTTTCCTTTGCTGCAGAAAGCAAAAGTTCTTCAGAAAATAAAAGTACTTGAGTGTCCTTCTGAGCAGCTTGTTCCTGTAAGCAGGTCAAGATGTTTCCTGTGGGAAAAATATTGACTCATCCTCCAGTTTCTTAGCAGTATTTCGGTGTCTCCAGGTTAATAAGTGTCTGCTCTGCAGCGAGAACAGGGTCCTGCCCGAGTCTCCTCAGGTTAAAAGGCTGAGGATGGACAGGCTCAGTGTTTGCCCCTGTGATAAAGAACCAGTTGCACTCCAGAAAAAAAAACTCCCTGTAAAAACTCCTGTGTTTTCCAACACTGCAAGGACAGCCGGGCGTGCTTAGTCAAGTGTAACATTAAAGGTAGATAGGAACGGTTTAATTTTATGCTTCTTAGATTAAGCTGTGCTCAGGGTAATGTTTAATTGGCTGAGACAGAAGGGGGTTATTTCTGTGTTTCAGTTGAGCTCACTTCCTCTTCTCTGACACACCGCGGGTCCTCCGTGGGGAGCACAGGACGTAACCCCGGATGTTGGTTTGGGGGAACTGTTTCACAGCTGTGCAGGGACTTGTGGCAGTTTTCTGTTCTTTCTGACCTCACTGTGGAATTGGTGAAGAACTTAATGGATCTACAAGAAGCTTTTTTAGCTCTCCATATCATTAGGAGGGGAGGTGAAAGGTGCATTGTAAGTTGTTAGTTTATTGTGTTTACGCTGTGGTGGGTTCTATTTCAACACTGTGAAGCTCAGATGTTTAGATGATCATTAGGGCATATACATGATTGCATAAACAAAAAGAGTTTTAACTCTTTGTCTTCCCACTGTTACTTCATTTTTCCAGAGCTGAGAAGTGGAGCAGAAAGCTGTGAACTTTAAATGTTTCTTAAAAATTCCAGATCCCTGGGTTTACCTACCTCCACCCATCAACTACTGAATCTCCTCAATACATTTGTGCCCACAGTGATGGAGAGGGGGATCTGGTAGTCATTCTCTGTAATAATTGTTCTTGGTGGCACAACTGGGTCTAATGAACCAAAACAATCACCTCTGGCTGTTATGTTTCCCACTGGAGGCTGGGAATCCTGGAATGGCGTTCCCCAGCTGCAGCACTCGGTGCACATCCACTCAGCTGTAGGAACTGAACTTTTAATTAAAGGCTGATTGCCTTGACAGTGGTACTCATGGGTTAGTGCTTAATTGCCCAAGTTTTTGCTGAATTGGAGCAGTTTTGAAGCCATCATTTAAGAATTGTGTTTAATTGTAGGGTAGAAAAAGTAGGATGGCTTTCAGTGAGGCTCAGTCTTTTTCATTGTCAGGTACCATGGGACTGGGCTCCTTAAACGAGAGCTGAGTGCAGTACTCTGCACTGACAGTACAAAGGGATCATGTATATGAGTTTTGGGAGGTTAGTGGTCACTAGTTGAGTTTATGACTGAAATCTGTCTTCTTCACATCTTCAGTTTTGTCTTTATTGTTGTTGACTTCAGGGTGGGTTTGTGTTGTTTTGTTTGTTTGTTAAATGGTGTCATTTTCCCTTCTTGTGCAACTTTGCACCACGGTTTGTTGTTAATCACAACTGAGGTTGTAAACTCTTCAATCAGGCTGGAGCGTGATCGGAGCTGAGCTGCCAGTGCTCTTGTTAAACCTGTAGTTTGGACTTTGAGCCAGTTTTTGCCTGGAGGGCTGGAAGCAGATTTCCACGGTCTGCTCTGTGTGCCAGCCTCTCCTCCGGCTCTCCCAGGCCAGCACGGAGTGGGCACGGGAGCTGGGCAGCTGTGTCTGACCCAGCACTGCAGTTTGTGTCCTCAGGTCTGGCCAGGTAAAATGCTCTCCTCACCTAGGGTGTGTTGGTTTCACTGTAGGAAAAATGGTGTTTAATTAGGGTTAGGCTGTGTTCCTGTCCCTTAGAGTGTGGTTTCGTAGGCTGTAGAATCACAGAGTGGGTTGGGCTGGAAGGACCTTAAAGATCACCTAGTTAAAGATCCCCTGGCTCCATCTCTTCTCTAAACCTTCTGGCCAGTCCTGAAGGATACAGAGCCTGATCTGAAGATAAAAAACCAGAAAGTACATCGAACCAAGTACATGTGATTAATGAAACACACTGTGGGCAGCAGGATAATGTGAGCTGCAGAAAAATGTGTGCATGTGGCCCCTTTTGGGACACAGCTGTGTGTGACCTGCTGCTGAGCAGGGAGAGGGGTCCTCTGGGTTAAAAACAGGTAGTTAAAATAAGGGAAATTGGTTCTTCTCTCTGGTCTGAGCTCTGACTATGGGCATAACCTGGCTTTAAGCTACCTGGATACTGCTGGCAGTCTGGATAGTTGAGTGTGGACTGAGCTCTGGAAGTGGCACAGAGCCCTGGTGAGGTGTGCCATGCTGCTGTTCACTGCCTGTGCTTCGTGCTCTGCATTTACCCGGTGCAAACGTTTCCCCAGCCCTCCCCTGACTGCCCATTGTGAAACCCCAGCCTGGCTCCTGCTCCCCAAAGTCATTCCAGTCATTATCCTTGACAGCACCTCTCTGTGGTTTCCCGTGGAGCCCATTTTCCTCCCGTTCCCGGGGACTGTCCTTACAAAAGCCAGGAACTGGCAGTGTGAACTTCCCTCAGCTGGCATTCAGGGAGCAGGGAATGCTTTGCAGGGGTGAATAAGTGGAATCTCTGTTTCACAGGTGGGGAGAATCCCGTCACTGCTGGGCTGATGTCAGGACCAGGACTCACCTGCATGCAAAGGTTTCCAACCCCCTGCTGGTAGGTGCCTCTGAAGTTAATTATTTAGTCTTCAAACAACATGGCAAGGTTGAAAAATTACCCCCTTCTTCAAGAAACCAAGAGCATGACTGTCAGATCAAGAATTCAAATTTTGTATTAAGTTTTTCCTTCTTTCTCAGCTGGTTTCCTCAGAACTGAGATGGCTTTTTCTAACCTCTGAAAGGCCTTTTCGGCTTGTTAAATTTATGCTCCCATAAGAGACTTTCTTTAGAAAGAATTGTTGTTTTCTGAGATGCTGTTAATTCTTCTCAGTGTCTGTAAAATCTACAACTTCTTCACATTAATTGCTCTTGAGGCATTCAGTTTACTCAAAAATATTAATCAGGCTTCTTTCTCTAATGCCCTCTGGCTCCTCTGCCAAATAGTCTAGGAATAGGAATTTCCACATTTTATTTCAGTGGAGGCTAAAATATTCATTAAACATCAGCTTTTTTTAATGCTGCCACCTTCTTATTAACATTCAGAAGGTTGTGGGATGTGCTTATAAGAATATACTTAAGGAGCATATGCTTTGAATCTTTTCGTTTGGGCTGATGTTAAGTGAGATTTGAAACTCATTACGTGTAATTTAAATTTAAAGTAGTCTCTTTTGGGAGCAGCTTGTTGCGTGGTAACCTCTGCTGCAGAAGGATGGTTCCTTTGGGCATTTTGTATTCCATGTATACACATGGATAATTCCAAATTGCAGTGTCACAAGTGGCATCATTGAAGCCACACCATTTGAGCTTCTATTGATTTGGCTTTTCCTCAGATGAGTCAGGAACTTCATCCCACAGAATTCCAGACTGAAACTGATGTGATGCTGCTTTTTGCTGATGTCAAAACACCTTGCTCAGGAAAAAAATGACTGCTGGCCCCAGTGGATGGCTCCCAGGTGTCCTTCACACAGAGACTCAGCTTGCTGGCGTCACTCCGATGAGTAATTCCCGTGTTTGAGGTCATCCCCCACGAGGCTGTGTCAGGCATTGATAAGTTTGCTTCCATGGAAGTGTTGGTGTTTCCTAGGACTTTGCCTGAGCCATGATTACTGGGAAAACTGCTGAGCTGTGCTGTCCCTGGGCACGGAGGGTGATAAGCAGCAGCTTAATGCTCTGCTATAGCTTGGTGTTAAAACAATCGTGGCCAGCCTGGAACCACAACTGGTACTGCAGCTCTGAGGCAGCGAGGGATTCCTTCTCTATGGGATTGCCTTGGAATTTGTTTTATATGTGGCTTTGAAAGGAACTTTTATTCATCTGCTGGGATAGATTTTTTTTATAGACACTTGAATTTGATAATCTGGAGGACAAACAGGCCTCTGGGTTCCTGAAGGATTTTTAAAATGGCAAATTAATGGTTAAAAGAAGGGAAATCTCTGTTTAGATTAATAAAATAACTTTTCTTACTGAATCCATGAACCTCTTCCTATATATATGCCCAGCAGTCTGGGCTAGCAGCAGAGACGGATAGAATGTCAAGCTTGATAGATTGTTGGAGCTGGTTTTTGGTAGTTAAACAATAATGGAACTGTTGTGTGCTTGCAGGGAAACACTGAGCTCTGTGTGCAGACTTCGGCCTGGAGAAAGTTCCAATTGTTCCAGAGAAGGGCGAGTTCTAAAATGCAGCTTCTGTGGCTGGTGGCACAGCTGGCCAGATCCCTGCCTGTCTTGAGGCCGTTGCACAAGCATTGCAGGAGAGTTTGGAAACAGTTTATTTTTCAGATTCCAAGTAAAGCGTAGATTTCCAAGTCCCCTTTGACTGTATAATCCAAAAAGCAGAAATTGAAGCTGGTTTTTATGTAGGGGCTGTTTCATGCTCTTGGAGCTCAGGGCCGGGTTTCTGCCAGTCAGACAGAGGCTGATATTGCATAATCCATCCCTTATGTTTCTCAGATGGAAAGGCTTATCAGTCCTTGCAGGGGATCGTGGAGCTCCCTGTCGGCTCAGCCAGACCTCGTCTGTCAGTGTGCATCTTCTTGTGCAGAGGGCTCTGGGGTAGGAGGAGCAAGATTTTGTCTCTTATGCAGAATAGAAACAAGAGGGAATTGATGCATGAATTTAATAAAAATAAAGCCCAAACCACCAACCTTCTTTTTGGCAAACTACTTTTCCATTCCTGCTGTTATTTATACTATTTGTTACTTGCTCCTCTGACTTGAACACAAATCACAGATTTTTGCAGTGAGAGTACCTAAGTCAGGAATGTCATTCTGAGTGTAGGAATTCCTGGAAAGAATTGAAATACGTTGCTCAGCTCGCTGCTGGGCTTCAGGAGCGACTTGGAATGCCTACAAGGTTTCAAAGCACCTGTAAATGAGTGCTTGTGTACGGCAAAATAGCACACTTAGAAACAAAGCACTTGCAGCATTTCTTTTTATCTGCCTTCAGAGACACCTTAAATCTGCAAATAACCTTATCTGATCACCCCGATACCATCTCTGAACTCTGCCATGGATGAAAACCTATTTCAAGGTTTAAACTGTGTGCGTTTTAGAGATAACACACAGCACATTTATTACAGTTTTGCTATTTTGGTCCCTTGGAACCCTCAACATTGCACAATTTCAGTTTCTTCAGCTCTTGCTGCGGTAAAGGCCGTTTATATCAGGTTTTCAAACAATGTGTTCAACTGCATATAATGAAGCCTTTTCATACAACAGAATGTAGGCCAGAGCCCAGTCTGGTTCATGAAAGGCTTTACTTTGTCTGGGGGAAGTAAGATGATCGTTCTTGGAATGAGGCCTGTCTCCCTCAGTGCTGCTGTGCCCAAAGCCAAAGTCTCTTGGTTAGACATTGTTCTGGAGGCCTGAGCTTGCTTTTTTACTTCTGGATGTGGCTCTTAATAACATGAGCTAAAGCTTTCATTGCTCTGGCAGGAATAAGAGATGCAGGCTTGAAATTAAATCTAATACATGGTAGTATTTCCTAAAAATCCCCCTAATAAAAGAAAAGAAAGAAAAGGGTGTAAACTATTACTGTCCACTATATGCTTGCCTGATCAGTCTTAATCCTTGATCATGGAGGAAACAGCCTAAATGTGTTGACCAAACCTTGTGAACTTCTGAGGAAAAGGGAGTTTTTACAACATGTGCAACAGATTTGAAATTGAAAATCCTTGATGTTTTCCTAACCAGCAGTTTGACAGCCTCCTTCACACCTTATCTTGTCTCAGGTCCCAGGAATGTTTGTCTTCTTTTGTTTTGTTGGTTTTTTTTTTTTTTTTTACAAGGCCACATTTGTCAGTAACACTTTTAAGTTGAAATGTCCCTTTAAGCAAAACTAAGTTTTTTGAGCGTTATTTTATTCTGCGTGTTGACCATAATTTTCATTTTGAAGTGGGAAAGGGTTGAAACAGATTCCAACAAAAAAAACCACCACCAAAAAATGAATGGGACTTGCATTGTCTTTTGCACTTGTGTGAAACATGAATTTGGCCTCAAAATTATCTTGCTTTGTCCTGGTTTTTTTATATTATCTTGTTTTGTCCTGTTTGGCTTTTTTAATATCATGTGTTTTGTTCTAATGTGAAAGTGTTAGGATGCTCTGCAGCAGTGCAAGGAGGTTGTTCACTCTCAGCATTTCTTCCCATAAGTGCCTCACTCTGTAGTTCTCTGAAACTATTTAATTCCATTATGAACACAGTACTGCTTTAAAGAAGGGAAATATTGATTGCATTCCCTGATGAGGCATTACCTGTATTTTGCTTATGGAAAATTCAAGCACAGAGAACTGAAGTGGCCCAGACTTACAGAGCTGGAAACTGAAACAAAAAATCCTCACCCTGAATTGTCCCACATTTGTCCCCATTTATCCCATTACTAATCTGAAAATAATTACCCAGTGCTATTTCTTGAAATTCAGATTTAAATTTTTTTTAAATAGGAATATCTGGTATTTGATTTTGTTTGTGTAATCAAAAAATGGGTCAGTTTCTGCTGAACTACTGAACTGAGAAAAGTGAGTTTGAAAGAGAAGAAAGGTCATGTTCATGTTATCATCTCAGTGGTGGAAAAGATTGTGTCATAGGGAGCTTCTTACTGGCAGCAGTCACGTCTGCTTGTGCTGAAATGCCAGATAAATTGCTGTTTGTTTGGGATCTCAGGACAGAAGTGAAGATGTTTGGAGGCTTTATTTAAAAAAATTAGTATTCTTTGTTGTTAGAGGGCTGTGTGAAAGTACAGGACAGCTTAATATCTGTTCCCAACCTCCATGATAGCTGGTCTGGTTTTATTCTTCATGTCCCAACACCAGGATTTAGTCTAATATGAAAATCTCGTCTATCATTTTACAAAGCAAAAAAAACCCCCAGAATGGAAAGAAATGCTCCTGCCAGTTACAGAGAAGCAAAATGAAAATGTGATGGTGCCTGTGTACTGCAAAGCTTGAGAAAAAACCCCAGCAGAAGGTGAATTTAAAAACCCAACCAAAATGAAGTAGATTTATTGGTTTATAAACCCCAGTGATTTCTGGAGCACTGACTCATGATGTCTGAATGTCTGGGCTTGCCAAGAGCCTGCACTAAAATGTGACCCTGTCGGCTTGGGCCATATATGGGAAATTTCCCCTCGGTGACAAAGGTGGGGAATCCAGGAGATGCAGGTCCCTGTCTGAAGCTTTCCTTACCTCCTGTCCTCTCAGTCTTGGTAAAAAAATACATTCTCTGCAGACTGGATCCAACAGTGATCCCATGTTCAGCACTTTCTGTTTGATCCCATGAACTGGGCAGGTTTAGGTGAGCTCTGCCATCAAAGGATGCCTCTCCTGCCTCTGTTGGTGCTTCACACAGGTGATTAAAAGGCTTGACAAAGAACTTGAATGTTCTGCCATAATGTATGTGTAGAGATGTGGCAATAAAGGAGAATTATCTCTTTTTTTGGGACCGTGGCTTTAGTTCCCAGAGACAAATGTTTACTTGAACGGTTTGTGAGCTCGTGTGAGCTCTTGCAGAATCTCTTCAGGATGTGCTCCCTCAACTCTGTAACCAAAACCATGGGACCAGATGGCTGTTGAGCTTGTTCATGTTTCTGTTTGAATAAAGCCCATATTTCAGGCTGCTTTGTTTTGGCTCTCTCAGTCCTTAATGTTCTGCAGGGATTGAGGCTGGAGGGAGAGGCACAGCAGTCGAACAAGGATGGTGGTAAAGGAACCAGTGTAGAACCTTCCAGCCCTAGAAACAAACACTGCAGGTGGTCAGAAATGGACTTTTCCACAACATCTGTCCCATGAATGCTGTGGAGGGTTCCTGCCCTGCTGGCAGACACTGGGTGGTAAGGCTTGAGCTTTCCCTCAGTTTTTGAGCTCTTCTCCAGGGCTGCATGTAAGCAATTCTGAATTTCAAATGCTTCCGTGCTAAATGGAGATTGGCACAAAAATAATATTTATGGAAATGCTTTAAGAGTACAACTTCAAAGTCCTTCTCAAAGTTCCACCTGTATTAACTTCCTTCAGATGAGAGTGGAGTATTCACCCTTGCCCACAGATAAGGTGACTAAACCATAAATAAACTGACGTTTTTATCACACTATCTTTTGTTATCTCAGGAACAAAACCAGTCCTCAGATTTGTATTCAACATCCTGGACCTTTTTTTAACTGCTGATTAATTCATAAGTATTTCTGCAGCCTGGGAGGGCAGAGCTTCCCACACTGTGTCGGATGTGACATCCGTGCTGCTCTTTGTACGTGTGTGCTGAAGGAGAAGATCTGCAGCTGCATTTTATTCTATTTCAGCACCTAGTTTGGATTTGAATTCAGATTAATTTGGAATAGGCATAGCTATGAAATGAGTCTGCAGTGTTTGTACTTGTTATGATGTGCCTCAGTTACATACATCCAGATCTGTTTCAGTCCAGCCAAATAAAAATTATCTTTTTTCAGGCTGCAGTTAAATAGGTTAGAGGTTGCCCGCCAGTCTGCACAGAGCTGTGGTGCATCCAGTACCACCGCACGTACACTTTTTCCCTTGTATAAATTCCATGGGGTTTAAGTTGATTTTTCTACCAGCAGCTCCTGGAATAAGGTGGGGAGAAGAGTAGGTTTGGCATGCGAGGAATTTTGAGACTATATTTTGATTTTGGAGGGGGTGAAATTTAGAAGTTTACTGGTTAAAAATAAACCCATAGCTTGGCATGACAAGTAATTTCCAGGATTTCCAACTGGTGTTGTAATTTATCAGCAAACACTCTGAGTTCTGGGTTCTTGAGACACGGTGATAGCCCGGAGTCCGTGGAGCTTTACGGCCAACTGCAATCCCAATTTCAGGGAAACTTAATGGAATTCTGGCTGATCCTGTCCAACCTGCAGTTTGAGGAGTTCAATCTGGGATACTGCACCTCTCTCTTTTCCCTTCAACTGCCCCCATATGCTTGTGCTTCATTCCAAAGATGAACTGTGGGTGAATATGTAATTTACCCAGTTGTCATAATGAAACAAGATGTGTAGTTGTCATCACAGGCCTTTGGGGCCAAGGATTTCAATGGAAATAGCATGATCTCATTTTACTTGAAGTAGGGAACTCGAGATGTGATGAAAATTCAATTTTATATCCTTTCTCCTCCCCATTTTTCTCCAGCTCCCTGAATTCCCCCATTTAGGAGAAGGGTGTCATTAAACCATCTGACAGTGGTTACCTTCTTCCACGGTGAAATCACCTTCCAGCAGAGGGGATTCGGAGCTGTTCCGTGGTTAAACTGGATCTGCTCCTGTTTGTTTGCAATACCCAAACACTGAAGTCACTTAATCCACAGCAGTGTTTTGCAGCACAGCAGAAACTTATTTTCAGCAAGGTTCTATTCTGGGCATTGTCAAATTTGCTGAGAGAGGGAGGTATTTGTAGTGGGGAGAGGAGGAGGAGGAGGAGGACTCTCTGAAAAGTTCCTGCTATGCCTTTGGAGCCACTTGCTGCCTTCCAGGTGGGCACAGATCCAGGAAACCTCCCCCAGCTATTGCCACGTGGCTGTCATTGAAGAGTGGTTTAGGTGGGTTTTGGGATGAAATCTGGATAGAATGGAATAATGATCCTTCCTGGAGTAGGGCTGGTTAGGGAAGCTGCACAGTTATTTAAATGTTCGGGTTTTCACTGAGCAATTTGTTGCTGCCTATTGCAATTACAGTTTTAGTAGTGACCCACTGCAGCTGGATCCAGGAAAACCTGTGAGGACAGAAATGAACAGAGGGGGAAAAGCCAGCATGGACCTTTTTGTCTGTAATGAAAAGGACTGGTTGAGTTGGGAGGGGATAGTCCAGGATCCCTGGACTGCTCCTTGCTGAAGTTTGGATGAAGAGCTTCCACTTTCAGTGACACTTTTGGGTGTGAGACTCAGGGTAGAGACATCCATCCAGCCATGCAGGATGCTGGGAATGGTAACAACACAGTTCTCTGGAATCTTACTTCTCCAGAGTCTCCTTTCTTCTCCTCCTGACTTGGTTCCTGCTATGTATTACAACTGACTTGAATTAAGTCTTGCTGAATATCAAACTAGTGTGAAAGAGCACAGCAGCTTTTTGAATTGTTTTTCAGCATAACAGGAGAGTGGAAGGGAGATAAGTCTGAGGTCACAGTGCATTCCTTGGGAAGAGGTATGGGACTAAGGAATTGAGATAGACTGGGTAAGAAAAATAATTTTCTAAAATCACATCATTTCATTAATCACTTTGTTTTTAAAGTTTTGTGTTAACTTGCTGGAAGAATGTCACT
>VYZQ01034107.1:0-16520 GCA_013400655.1 Mystacornis crossleyi | reverse complement strand
CTCCTGCCAAGGGGTCTGGTCTCCCCAGGGTGCAGGCAGAGCGGTGGCCGGGGGCCACGCCCGAGGCCATGGGGGCCGGGCCAGGCCACACTGCTCACCTCTGCGTGCACCGCCTCTGTCTGCGCCGGGTTCGGCTGCTCTGGTCCCATGGCTGCTCTGCGCTGGCCACGCCACGCTGCTTTGTGAGCGGCCCCATTTCAGCTTTGCTCGGCACTGCACCGCGCCACTTCTCACTCCAACCACAGGCGCGCCGCCGCCCACAACCCCGGCCGCGCCGCCGGCCCGGCGGCTGCTCCTCGGCGCCGTGCCGCCACCACGCCGCTGCCGTTGCCGCCACCAGCCCTTGCTACATCCGCGCCACTGCCGCTGCAGCCGCTTCCCGTGTCACCGTAGCGACCACTGGCCGGGCGTTCACGTGGCTTGCAGCGCCGTGCTGGGTGGGTGCCGCCCGGGGCGCGGGCCAGGTGCGTCCAGTGCCAGCCCCTCCGCTGTAGCCGCTGCCGAGACTGCAGCAGGAACGGCTCCGCGCACCGACCCCTGCGCTCCCGGGAGCCGCCTCGCCGCCTCTCTCAGTGCACTTGGGGCACGGGGCCGTGACCGCGCGGCAGGGGCAAAGTCCACAGCAGGACGCGTGCTGCCGCGGGGAGATCCTGCAGGTACAGTCATGTGATCAGAGGGCCGCGTGGTCTCACGGTGGCCATTGTATTGCTCAACAGCCTCCGTAATTACGTAATATTCATGGAAATATTCTTCCATCAGAATATGTTTCGATTGAGACATTCACTCTGCCCAAACATCCTTCTAAAAGTCTCTCATAAGAATTAAGTCCCAAGAAACATAGAAAAAGTTTTTAAACAGCCAGGCCAGAAAGTGTCTTGAGTTCTTTTTGAGCCTGAATCAAGCTAAAATTTGCAATTGCTGTTCAAGGATCTTTTCAAGTTTAAGATAAATGTCCATAAACCTTGGATGGCCAAGCCCAGAGTTTATGGTTTTTCATTATTCTTTCTTATGCCTAGCAGTCTGGAATGATGACTTCTCTGTGAATCTGAGCTTTTGTAAATCGAGCTCTGTAGCCTTTCTGCAAGCTTGAGTGAGAATGTGTAAATGGGATCAGATGGCAGTGCAGGAACTGCAGGTGGAAGAACCAAGGAGTCACAGATGTGATACTAAAAACCCCAAACTCTTAAAGACCACACAATTTGAGTTTGCCTTGACCTGATCTTTGAATCCCTGGCTGTGGAAAAGCTTTTCTGTGGATAGAAATTGCTCAGATCCATATGCCCATATGGTTTGCCAAGTGAGTTTGCTCAGTTCCCAGGCATCATTTAAATTCTCTTATGTACAATCAGGTTTCATGAGCAAAATAAAATAAATGGGGACTTCTCTCTACTGTCTTTGAGGTATCTTCACATTTCCAGATTGTGCATTGCAGTGGGGTGTGGTCCCTCTGCCATGGAGTGTTGGTAGTCTCAGAAGTGATGTGATTTTAGCTGTGACAGGTATGTCCAAAGGATAGTTGTATGCCTCCATTTCCCCCTCTTTTAGCTTTTCATTCTCCAGATTGACTTTTCCTCTTGTTTTCTGTGTATTTCACCTACTTGGCCCTTTGGTATTTATTTTAAAATTTGGGCTTTGCTTGGCTTTCCACATAAGTACACTACAGTGTTGCAACAGATGAGACAGCAAATAGATAGGCTGTAAAATGGTTGCTAAATTTTGGGGAACAGTTGTACACTCTGAGATAATACAGTTATATACGTACATGTGATCTGTCCTCTTCCTCCTTCTCTCTTCAGCTGCTCTAAAGAACCAGCACTTTTAAAATTCATCTCCTTCATGTCTCTTGCTGCTTTGAAATGTAGATGCACACACTGGGTAGGGCTTCATTTCTGAGGATGTGACGAAAAAAATCACATGCTGGGGGCTGCTGAACCTGCAGGTTTTTCAGTGGAAGGGCCCGGAGGAAGTGTTGCAGGGCACGGTTGGTGGCCGTTGGGACCATGAGAAGTGAAAGTCAAGTGTGGTGAAGCTCCAGTGCTGGCCTTGGCATCCGCCATGTGCTGGCAGCTGCTGGGGACTTGTGCCACTGCAAAGGGACCAGAAAATTGGTTACACTGGAGCCAAACCAGCTTGGTTTGTCATTTTCTTCTCTGGATATTGTTTTAAATGAGGGCTGAACTGACGGGACTGAAAATACAAAAGCTTTCTCACAGTTTTCCTTTGGCCGCTGCTTAAAAAAATTCCCAAATGAAACATTTTTGATTCTGTACATTCACATCACTTGGGTTGTATCTGTTGTAATTCAGGGAGAAACGGATTTCAGAAAAATATTAATCATATATAACAAAAAAGTGGTGTGTTTTTATGGTATTGAAATGCAGAACACTGTGAGACAGGTGGCTACCGTTTTTCAGGCACTAAAAGTTTAAAATAGAAATGTTCTTTCCTATACTTCTTGACATGAACAAGCTGTCATTGTGAGCCTTTGTTTATAAAGCAAATAAAAGGAATTTTATATGTTTTGCAAAATAGATGCAGAAAGGTGACAATTTAATCTGACTTAAGTATCCCTCTCTTTGTTATTGGGCAATTCTCTTGCTAAACCTTTCCTTTGCTTTCTCTATCTGGTGGTTTCTTTCTTGGGGAGGGTTTGGGCTCAGGCTGGCAGAGGGCAGTGGGACAAGCAAGGCACTGAGGACAAGGACCTTACTTGGGTTTTCCCTCATGCTGGGCTCTTTGTGCTCGTGCTTGGCCAAAGGCAGAGCCTTGCGTTGGTGTTTCTGGGCATGTTTCTGTTGCAGTAATTTCTCTGAATTTCCTGTTGAAATGCCAGCCAACTCACTTGCGGGGAGTCAATAGTCCAATAGACAGGTTGTTGTTCTGCCTATGCTGTTGTCCAAGTGGAGCCACGTGACCCAGTGTGGATGGGGGCTACAGCACAGCAGACAACCCTCTGCATGGCCCTGTGCTGAGGCAAGTAGCAGTCTCGGGGCAGAAGCAGAGGACAGAGAGAGCAATGTGTGTTTTCAGGAGCAGGCTGGTATGTGGGGCTTGAACCTGTGGTTTTTTAAAGATGGGTGAGTGAACTTATCTGGGAGGGTGCGCTGCTCTAATGTTATCTTTGTTTAAAATCACGTTTGTTTTTCTCTGAGGTATTTCCCTTGTTTTTTATCCCAGCACAGTGGGCTGCATGGGCTGGATGCTGCTGCTGGGTGTGCTCAGGTGCTGCATCCACAGGAACCACAGGAGAGGGCAGCTCACTCCAGCCTGCCCCTGCTGTGTTCTCAGGAGCTCGGAGGAGCCCAGGAGTATCACAGTGCAGTGTCTGCCTGCCCTGGGTGAAGAGCTGCTCTGTGTGTGCCACAGAGCAGGATACCTTTGGCAGCATTGCATGTTTTTTCCTGCGGAAATGGATTGATTTTGTTGCTGGACTGGCAGCATTTCTTTGTACTTGGGTATTGGCTTTCACTGTGGAGGAATTTGTGGTTTCTAAGACTCTAATTACTTTGGTGTAATAGTTTTCCCTCTGTTTCCATAATAACTTTGGTGGGTGCCATCCGCTGTTGTGACAGTGCAGAGCGGTGTGATCTGAGCCCGGGTTGGTGTGGGGTGTGCACTTCCACCTTCAGGAAAATGAAGACTTTGAAATCCCATTTTCAACACTTAAAGCTTTTTCTCCAGCCTTGCTGGGCTGAAGGGCAACAAATATTTGGGATGGCTCCCTCCTTACTCCACAGGTCTTTTTTGCAGGTACATGAGCATGCCTGGCCCTGCTGGGTAGCCTGCACAGCTCAGGATGGATGGAGGAGTTTGTTTCCTTGATGGCAGGCAGCAACCAGGCCACATCCTTCCATGAGCAGCTGCTTTGCTAACAAACAGGTTGACCTCCATCTTTTGGCTTTGCTTTAGAGATATGTCTGTGGTTCCTGTCGTGGCCTGTGCCAGCCTGGGTGATGTGCTGGGTGTGAGCATGGTCAGTGTAACACTGAGCTGCAGGGAATGGAGGGCTGCTGTGTGCTGAGACAGGGAATTTGCACACCTTGGGCAAGGGGAGCCCTAGGGACTGTGTTTCTAACAGCTCCAGAGAAGAAATGCCTGTCTGGGTGCTGCAGAACCCTTCTCAGTGACAGTGCACATCCGTCCATCCCTGGGGCATCAGATGCATGTCGCAGGGCCCAGCACTGGCTTGTCAGATATAGATCACACCCTGCACCACACATTTTTTCCAATGTCATTACATCCACTAGACTAGAGGTGCTGCAGTGAGTTTTAAGGATTTTTTTCATATTTGTTGTAGGCAGTGCTCTATGAGTTTTCAAATATCTTGTGAGGATCTGGGATCCTTCTCAGCTCTTACCCTTTAGCTGTCATTGCATCCCATGAGGATAACTGCCAGGTCTTTGTCTTACAGGTCATCAGAGGTATCAGATCTAGAAATGAAATGTCATTAAAGCCCCAACTTTTAGAAAGGCCAGCTTTGGAAACAGAGTCTTAGTTTCAGGACCATGTTGCAAAATAAAAAAGAACTGAAAATACTGTGTGATTGGAAGGCCTGCATTCCCAAAGAGATGTGGAAGGCTTGTAGAGGGACTCTAATTTACTGTTACAGCTGCTGCAGGGTGAGGTGAGGGGGGCTGGCGGGAGTTCTTGGGATTGTGGCACTGCTTTAACCCCTCAACGCTGCTGAGTTTTGCCAGGATTGCTGCAGTAAATCAGAGAGGTTGGCAGAGAGCTGTGTGAGTACTCTGTGGGCCCCTGCCTGGTGGTGTGGGGAGGAGAAGCTTTGAGGCCCCAGATCTGCAAATGGATGTCCTGTTAATTCATGTTAATTTGCAAAGCTTGGCAGACTTTCAGAAGTGCACAGTGCTATCCTGAAATAAGACCAGTATTTCAGATGATTAACTGAATTCAGTTAAACATTTAATGAGTGTGAGGCTGACTGAGAGTAAAAGAGCTCCGTTTCTTTGTCTACCTGTTGGGTTTTCAGACTCCTGTTTTTCAGATGGACTCTTTATTTTCTTATTAAATCCTGTACAGCTCAGGTCTTGGATGCAGAAGCAAGAAATTCTCTGTGTGCAGTGGGACTTGCAGCATTTGTCACCTCATTCCCAAATCCCCCATGGCTGAGAGAGCAGGCAGCAGCCCCTGGATGCTCTGGCACCTGGCCTGGGCTCTCTGCTGACTGACCTTTGTCTTTCTCACTGGTAATCTGAGGAGTGTGAGCTTCCTTTCAGGACTGTGCAAGAAGTGAAGCAAAGTTTTCAGGAAGTGATTAAGAAGGGAACTTTTTCAGATAACTGAGCTAAGTCATGCTGGATTTCTGCAGCATGGAAAGGAAACATTTTAAATGCAAAACTGTCTGGGGCAGGAGGTGTTTCGTTAGTGCATCCCAGATCCTTAGGAGCCAAAGGCACAGAACAGGCACAGGACTTTTGGCTAGGATTGGTTGTGGAAGAGCAATGTTGACTTCTTTGCTTATCTCACATGTCACAGAAAATATTGAGTTGTTTGGACTCTTGGTGGTGTGGCTATTTATCCAGTGGTGTTAAACAATGCTGAGCTTTCAGTCCTCATTTGGGACTCATTTTTTTAGGCTGCAGGTTGTGCTGTGCTGTGTTCAGCAAAAGACCCTGTATTGGTCTCATATTTCACTCCTGTCATTGTGAACAGTTCATCCCAGAAAAGCCATTTGACTGGAGGGTAACGTTTGCTGCCCATGGGTAAGCATCTGATGTTCTTCTTCTGAGAGTGGAGAGCCCAAGCATGTTGTCCTGCAAGGATGTCATGTCCAGAGGCACACGGCATCACATGCTGCTGGCAGGGTTTCATAAACCTGCAGCAGGGCCAAGCATCAGGATTTTGGTCAAGGTTCAAAACAAGGCAAAGCTGATGTGTTAGAGTTTGGTTCCTGTTTTAATGTGACCACTCCTATACAGAGTCATTGGTTGGCTTTTGGTGTGAAGTTTGATTTTCAGAATGCAGTGCTGAGAGCCTGACTCTTGCTCATGAAATCTGAAGTCAGGTTGGGCAGCTGAGATGGCATTTGCCTGCTTCAGAAGTTGTGTTTTTCTCATTTTGCTAAGTTCTGTTTTCTGGACTTGTTACACAGACAAAATTGGTGCAATAGGGAATGTAATGAAGCTCTCCTAATAGTTTTTGCTCACGGCTCCAGGAATTTTTGGAGAAGTTCCTCTTGCTTCCCTGAAATGTGAGAATAAAACTAGGCTCTAGCCTTTGGCTGTGTGTGGGGTGCAGTTTATGGAGAGGGCTTTCCTGTCTTTCCAGAGGGATGCTGTTCTTCCTTCCATGGGCTGAGATTCCTACTTTGGCAGTTATAGCAGTAGCCCTGCTCTCATCATTCCTAGGGAGAACACAGCTCTCATCCGCTCCTCAAGCAAAACCAGCCCCAAACTGAGCAGAGCCAGCACAGGGGCCTGTAATTCTTCCAAGCTGTACAGATGAGCTGCTCAAACATAAAGATGCTGGATCTTGCAGCTGTTAAAGCTATGGCCTGTCCAGGAGGCTTTCTTGCTCCTTTAAGATGTTAGAGACTGTGCTGAGACAGAGCAGCACAGTGCTTTGTTTCTTCCCATGGCTTATTACTTAAACCCCTCATTTCCCTCTCTGCAAAATATGCTCATCAGTGGTTACCTGCAGCACAGGAGTATCAGAGTGCTGAATAATGGGCAGTACAGTGGTCACACAGTTTGAAATTAGGCATCAGAGGTTAGTTACTGGTTCTTTTAGATGTTACATATGTGTAATTTTTTTCATCATCTATTTTTCCTGCAGGAAAAAACTAAAGTGGTGGAACCCTTGGACTATGAGAATGTGATCCTTCAACGCAGGATTCAGATCTACAGTGATCCCCTCCGGGACCTCTTAATATTTCCGATCGAAGATGTGTCTGTGAGTTTGCTCTGGCTGTTTCCCATGTTTGAGGTTCACTCATCTCCCATCCTGCTTACCTTGGAAAATTTCCACCATTAACCTCATGTTAATTTTGGCTGCATTACTGACATAAAACCAGAATGACCCACTGGTGGTTTCGGCCCACCACATTTATTTAAAGTGAATGCCAAGCCCCGAAGATGGAGTTTGTGCTGAAAAGGTGTCCTCCTTTTTCCTGCAGATCTCGGTCATTGGCCGACAGAGAAGGACTGTCCAGTCAACGGTGCCAGAAGATGCTCTAAAGAAAGCTCAGAGTCTCTTTGTCAAAGAGGTAGGGGCAAAGTCCATGTGACACCTGCCTTCAGCACTTTATATCCCTTGGGCAAGATGCTCAGCTGTAGCTTCTGATCCGCAGGGTTGTGGATCACTTGGCTTTTCCTTTGTGGGAAACACTGCCAGACCTGCTGCACAGGAGAGTTCTCACAGGCGTCTCATGTGCAGAATGTCTTAGCAGTGGGTTTTGTACATAGCCAAGGTGTGTGGCTTTGCATCACCTGCCTGACAAGGAGCATCTGGAGTGCTGTGGGTTTGTTGTGAAGTGCTGCTCTCCACAACCATTCCCTCCAAGTGCAGTGGAACAAAAAGCGATGGTCGATGTTGAGTTAGACGCGCTGTGTTTCCAAGGACAGAAAACTGGTGCTTTCCAGAAAGCAGTCTCCTCCCAAATCACTGCTCCTTTTTTCAGAGCTGTGGAGTGATGTAAACACAAAATCTGTAGCTGTGTAGCAGGCCCAATGCTATGTTATTTTTGTCTCTGTGCTGAAAAGGTTCCTTATAAAATTCTGCATTGCTACATGAAACAAGCAAAACAGCCTTGCCCACGCCCTTCCCGCTTGTGCTTCCCTCACCCTGCAGTGTGTAACCTTTCAGACTGGTGCCAGACTTTGTTTTGCTTACTGTAGCTTTCTAAGAGCTATATTGTTTTCCTTTCAGTGCATTAAAACCTACAGCTCTGACTGGTATGTGGTAAACTACAAATACGAGGAATACTCAGGAGACTTTCGGATGTTGCCATGGTAAGTGTCATGCTCCCTTGGAATGCTAATGTGTGGTCACAAGGCTTAGAAGGAGCAGTCTGCCCTTTCCCTGATGCCTGTCCCACAAGCAGCCTCTCCTCCAGAGGTGTGTCACTCTGAAGGTTAGAGCCAGAGGTTTGTGTTGTCATGCCATCAGCTCTGTTAGGAAGATGCCCACAATATTGTATGGGTCAGTTCTTCACATGCCATCCACCAGTGTGTGCATAGCCCCTCCATTTGGGATGAGGACAGACTGCAGCCCAGACCCATGGCAGGATAAATAGTGTTGGCAGTGTCTGCACATCCTGACCCAAGAGCCCCATTGTCCTGCTGGGCTGATGTTGCCTGTGTGCTATACAGGCAACATGTCAAGCCAATTTTTCTTGTGCCTCCGCTACAGAGAGGTTGATGTGATATTGCTGCTAGTGCTAGCAGTGCTGGGGAGTTACATGCTTGAAAACGCTGGGCTGTGCCAGTGCTTCCAGTTCCAAAGCTAATTGGGTTTTTCAGACAGGCACATACATCTCGGATTTCTGCTGGATTGTTATTTTCTCTGTGATGGCGCCTGCTCTGCTCTCACTGCCCACACTTTGGGCATGTCTGAACCCCTCTCCAGGCTGCTTGTGTGCTAGAAGCTTGTTAAATGCTTTCTCTTCTTAATTGGATGAAGTGGGTCTGTTCTGAGGGTCTCAAGGGGATGTGAAGCAGCAATGGAGTAGTACTGTTGATCAAATAATGTTAAAATGTGTGAATAATCTTGTAGTCTGATCTTGCTTCTTTTTTGGTAAAGATAGAAGGTAAACTGGGGTGCTCTCTCTTTTTTCCATAAATGCAAGTCAGCAAAACCTGCAGAATCCAAGAGCTAACAAGAGAAAGCTAATTACAGACTCCTTGTGCTTAATTTCCATGAAATGCACTCAGAACTTAGCTTTCCCCAGCTGTAAGGAGCTGTAGGTCTCTTGCAATCTATCTTTTGTGCTCTGTAGCATGCAGTCTGGCTGTTGCTTCTGGATCCAGCATCAGCTGCTGGCTCAGACAACCATCATGTTCCAGTCATTAAACATGAAAATGTGTTGTGATTTCAGCAAATCCTTTAGGCCAGACAAGATTCCAAGCCATGTGTTTGAAATTGATGAAGACTTTGAAAAGGATGAGGTAAGGAGAAGGTTGTTTTTTTTGTGGGTTTTTTTTTGGGGTTTTTTTGTTTGTTTGTTTTTTTTAATGTATTCCTGTTAAAAAGCAAATGTCACAAAGCAAAGCCAGAATTCAGTTCTTAGGAGCGGTTTTCTGGTGAGATGCTTTCTGCTGTGAAAATGGGATCAAAAGTGAGGTAGTGATTTATTTCAAAGTATGACAAGATAATCTCTTGGATCAAGGGTCTTCTAAGTTATCTGGAAGATTAATCATATTTCTCATGGCTTTTTCCCTTGAAACAGAGCATCATAAGAAGAGGAAAAAAAGGAAGCCAAGTAGTTACTGAGGAAAATTCTTCATGTCCAGAACTAAAACTGGGCAATCTGTTTTTCAACTACGCTGTATTCTGGGGTTCTCCTCTTAGAAAGTTTTGTGGTTGTAGTGGGTTTGTTTGCATTGTGAGATAAGAATAGGGAGGAATGCAAAGCAGGCTCCAAACTTAAAGAATATAAAGAGGTTTATTAATAGAACTAAAAAGTAAAAAGAAATAAGAAGGAATTAAAGCAAAACCCCCCTTTTACCTCCAGCACCTCCCCCTTCAGCCAACTCACACAAAGGATAACAGACTATGATTTTGGTCAGTCTAAACCTTCAGAACACTTCTCATCCCCCCTTCCTCCTCCCTCCTTCCACTTAAAACATAAAGACACAAATTTAGGATTATTTCAGTCAGTTTACCACTCTGTAATAGTCTTTCATCAGTTCATTGAGGGAGAGGAGTCTCTTTTGCTCATGCTGTGGAGCTTCTCCACAAGAACAGTCTTCTCATGGCATCAATGTCACAGCACAACAGCTGCCCAGGATGGTTTTCTGTTGGCATGTGTGAGTCCCTTCCCTCGATTACAGTTTTCCCCACAACCGTTTTCGAGGGTTCACTCATAGCTAATGGGGTACGGGTTTAAGGACGAGCAGTTCCAGAGCCAAGGTTCTCTTCATCTATCTCTAGGATCATCTTCATCTCTAGGAACGGAGATCTTCTTCCTGCCTGGGAGCAAAGGATCTTCACCTCATCACTAACTCTCTCTGTTCAGGCTTCTCAGTGGATCACAGCTACTTGAACATCTACCCATTTCAACACAGGCATTTTTGCTCCTGGCTACAGTTAGAAAGCTCTTCCCCCCATGCTTATCACAAAATTACAAGGGAGTATCTAATATATCATAGTCCATCACCGTAGCTGTACAAAAGAATTTCAGCTTACTAGCATCTCCTCTGTCTCTTCTCTCTGGGCTTCAGTTCTTTTCTTCACTGACTCAGGTGTCACTAATCATGGTGTCTATTCATGTGTCTTTGCCTTTCCCTTTCCCTCTAACCTGGGAAAGGATTGGTGTTTGCAGGTTTCATCTCTCTGAGGAACTTACAGCACTGGAGGGGTCAATCTTCCCGTGCCCTTGCAGCTGGAGTTTATCTGTTTCTGCTAAGCGGCAGCCAGAGCTGATCTCGGTGTAAGGTTTCATTTCCACGGCCGGACTGGGGGGCGTGCATCTCGGCCTGCACAGAGCCACGGGTCTGCTCTAATGGAGCGGGAACGGCTGTGATGTTAATCTGAGCCGAGCTGTGTTGGGAGAGGCCAGTCTGCGTGGAGCTGTGGGCCGTGGCCCAGCCCTGCCAGGGCCGTGGCCCTGGCCCAGCCCCACAGGATTGCGCAGGCAGGGCCCAGCCGGGCCCCACCGGGCCGGCCCAGCCTGAGCCGGCCCAGCCCACCAGGCTGAGTGGGCCCTCAGTTACCTGTGCCAACACCGTAAAAGCAAGAGAGAGATTCCCGCCTTGTCTGTTTTTAAATGATGTTTTCACAGAGGCATAACCAGCTTCTGAGTGGCTTAATAGAGCTGTCAATATTCAAATTAGTCAATTGATTGGTTCTGTTAGGTTCTGAAGGAAGTTACAACAGCTCTTTGCAACAAACATCACTTCCTCGGCTGGTGGAATATTTTTTTCCCTAACTAAAACTTCAAACTGTGCTAACCCATGACAGTGGTTTACCACACAACCTGCAATTTTTCATCAGTTGCTTTGACCCAACATGCTGACAGTGTGTCAGTCCTGCTCTGTAAATACTGTGCTGATGCTGGGAGGCGTTTGCTTCCTCTGGAAGTTGGCATCTTTGTGCTCAGCTGGTTGTAGGGAAGATTTGCAGCCCTGGAGCTCCTCTGTAGGGGTGGGCTGGGGGCTCTGCCAATTGGGACATCTCAGACCTGGTGGTTATTTTGGATGGTGCAGATGCCATGTTCCTCGCACATGCATATCGCATTTGCTACAGAAGGGACAGGCAGCGTTTTTCTGTTTCAAGTACCACATAGAGATTAATCCATGCATGTGATATTAGGAAGGTTTTTTTTACGGAGGTAAGGGTTTAGCCCAGCTCTTTAAAATTCCCGTGTCACCAGGATGTTGCTGCTGAGGAACTTACAGAGGAAAAGGGAACTTTTTTGCAGAGCTTAAGATTTGGAGGGGCTGTTTCATGCACATTTCTGATATTATCGGGGTATGTCCCAGCACACCTCAGGTCTGGACTGCACTGGCTTCTTTATAAATGGAAATGTTTTGTCAAGTTTGGCCTTAATCTTTTTTGACTATGTTGTTGCATTACATCAGTAACTTGAGGTGCTGCCTCTTTAAAAATACCTGCTCTGGACTGGAGACATTGCTGTGCACTATTATCAGCATGCTTCCAAAAACGCGAAAGGACAAAAACATGCTATCAAAATTTGGAGACCTTTCTTCTTCTGGCCAGTGTCCCAAATATTCAAACAAGAGAAGTTACTGAGGTTTGTTGTGAAAGAGTATTCCAAGTGCTCTCACGGATGTTTTGACGTTTATATCTTTTGGCATGGCCATATCTAAAGGATTCTGTTGCAGTTTCCTGACAGAGCATTTGCATTAGAATTGTGTAATGGAAATACAAGTAAAAGAAATCTCTTGATGAAAAAGGGTAAACCATTACAAAGGAGAAATCACGGGTTATTTTACCCAGGGAAATAAAATATCAGAAAATTTACTCTGGAAGTTTGACATGAAAAGAATGAAAACCTGCTTGTTCGGATGCAGCAGGCTGTATAGACCAGCCCTTTCATGGCTCAATGGAGGCAGGCTGCTGAGCCACTGGAAGCCCCAGGGTGAGATTTTTTCATCACTCTGGGCTCTCATTTCCCTCCCCAGTGGAGGTCATGCTTAGGTATGAATGGAGAGCCATTCTCTCTGGGACCATGGGACAGGAGCAGGTGGAAACCCTGTCTGGTGTGCCAAGAGCAGTGTGGTTGGGTCACTTGAAACTTTGTGGTTTGATAAGTGTGAAATCAGCCAGTTACATTTCAGTTATTGGGGTTCGGTGGTTTTTGCTGAAATTTAAAATGTGAGAATGCCAAAAAGAAATGACAGAATAAGTTCGGAGTTCTGCATTTTGCAACTTCCTAAACAGACCATCTTGAAAATTTCCATCTTCCCCAGGTCTTGAAATACTGCATAAGAACCAATAGACATTGCCTCATTGCAAAATCACTGTGCAGCCCTATCAGAATAGATGTTATCTTTCTTTTTTTAAAGGTGACCCAATCTAGCCTGTTTTTCCTCTTTATTGGAAAAGGATATCGCTGTTTTGTTGTTGTTTTTTTTTTTTTTGTGATAGCACTGTATGCATAGCTGTATCTGTTACACATACATTCTACATGTCACTGTATTGCTGTAGTTAAAATGGTATTGCTTTCCAGGGTGGACAAACCCCTTTGTCCAAGGGGAATTTCCTGTGGGAGACAGTTTATCTGACCTCCTTTTTCTCATCGTTTGCTCTTTCAGGATTCCTCTTCCCTGTGCTCCCAGAAGGGTGGTGTGATAAAGCAGGGCTGGCTGCACAAAGCAAATGTCAACAGCACCATCACTGTTACCATGAAGGTGAGTTTGGTCCAGTCACTCATGAACAAGGCATGAGGTGAAGTTCAGGCCACATCTCCAAAGCTCCCAGGAGCACAACCCAGGAGGGTGGGTTTGGGCTTGGGTTTGGGTTTGGATGGGCATCTGCCCCTCTTGTATCCCATGATGGACTGGAAAACCCAGTCTGGCAACAGTTTTTGACCCTCTCCTCCCCAGCATGTAAGACTGATCCACTTTGAACCATGACAGGCAAGCTAACCAAAAAGGTGAAACATGTTCTTGTAAAGCAAGATTGTTTTCTGGATGAGCAGCTGAGGCCCAGGAGAGGAAGGCAATTGGGATAAGTGAAACAGCTGCCCTGCAAAGACAGCTTTCTGAGTGGATAGTTTGGTTGCTGGTTGGAAACATGTAGAGAGGCCAGCTTTAAATTAAAATGATAAATCTTTGCTTTTAAAGCAGGGGTGATATTACTGCAGAGACGTAGCATTACTGACCTAAAAGCAACAGCTGCCTTGTCTCCTGTTCTCTGCTCTTCGTAATCCAGTGTGACATTGCTTAGATTGTGCAGAGATTTTTAATAGTTCCACACAGGTTTTTGCTATGGCAGTGAGCCTGTCTGCTGTCCCACCATGCAGCTGCCTTGTTAAAGCATAGACAGATTGTTAGGGAGTTATGCTTAATGGTACAGCTGAGGGATAGCTGCAGCGAGGCTGCTTTGTAAGGATAGATTAAAAAATCTCAAAAAACCTAATTGTTCCAAGGCTTGATTCAATGAGTTATGCTTTCAGGAGAAGTGGAACAGGACTGTTCATAGGGCTAATTTTAATTTGAGTTTTAAAATTGGTTTGAAGGCGATAGAACAGGATTTTCTGATCCTCTGCTTTTCCAATCATGGTTAAAGCAACTTTTTTTCCTGAAACTTCTGGAGGAGGTGTCATACATTCTCCAAATAGTCGGTTGGGCCCGTTCTAGTCTGAGCCTCTGGTGGTATTGGTCTCAGTGCCCTGTACCTCAGACCTGCCTTTCAGAGAAGTTACCTGAACTACACTGGCTTCAGTTCAATTAATGTGATTCAGAGTCTCCAGTGAAACTCTGATATCCATTCTCTGAGCTGTGTCTTACAAAACATCTCTAAGGCACAGGTGAGAAAGCTGAGGACTTTGACCATCTTCAGCCTTATCACCACTTGGAGAGGCTACTGTGATGTGTCCACCTTGTGAGTGCTGGTTCTTTGACTTCTGAGCTGTTGGTGCCTCACACTGTTGCTAAGCATGTGCAGAGTGTGTTTTGTGGAGAGCTGAACCACAAGCAAACTCTTATTAGGCTGCAGCTGCCACTCTTTATTTCAGAACAACCTTATCTTTGCAGAGAACTGCCCTGGTTTGGCTCAACTCCCCCTGTCTGGTTTGCAGCATGTTGGTGGCCTGCACTGCAACCATGGCATCAGGATTATCCTTCTATCCTTCTCTGCCCAAATACACTTCCCCAGTTCTCTAGCCATCCTCTAGCAATCTCAGTGCTCACCAGCAGCACCTGTAGCCTGATCGGAGGGGATGTTCCCTCTCCTCCCAGGTTTACAGTATTAATTTCAAATGGTCATCTTCTTCTGACAATGATTTCTGACAGCAGCACTTGCACGGGGGGAAGATCATAGGAATAGTGTTTGCTGTTTGATTATGCATTTACTTTTGAACAGAGCTCAGCAAATGCAAACTGTTTAGCATGAAATCCCATAACCACAAGGGATATCAACCCTGTAATATCTAGGGAGAGATCTGTCATGGGTTTCTGTAGCATCCATTGCCAAAATTCCTGAGATTGCTTCAGTGAAGTGCTAAATCAGTGTTTAGTCTGGATTAATGCTTCACATCCTTAGCTTTCCATGTATCTTTATGCTCTGTTGAACTAAAGGTTTAGTTAAATCTTACAAAACTTAAAGTAACACAACCCATGTAGCAGCTCTACAGCTAATTAGTCATCCAAATGATGCCAGAGGTTACCTCTGAGAAGGGATGGGTTACGGTTCAGGGCACGATGCTCCCTCCTGGTTCTCTGCCAGCTCTGAACATGTGCTGGTGTCAGTAATGATAGGAGCAGGAAGTTACTTGTAATTTTCCATGTGGCATGAAAAATGCTGTGTTTATTCATAGATCTTCCAGATAGACAGAACAGTAGAAATACTTGCAGTGCTGCTTGTCCTGGCTTCCTTCATGATTCTTCTAACACAAATACCCAGCAACTGTGAAGTACACGCTGCTCCTTACAGCGTATGCTGCTACCACAGTTGATGCCAAAATGTTCTCCTGAATTATAATCCAGTGGCTTTTGGCTGACAAGCATGAAGAAAGATGTTCAGAGATACTAGAGAGCTTTTTTTTCTTCAGGAAAATCAGTATTACAAACACAGGAACACTTCTCCCAAAGTTACTGGTATTTGAGGTAAGAATTGAACACTAAGCCAAAGCCAGTTCATGAAAATAGGTTTATATTAAAAAACCCAAACCCAAAGCCACAAAAACCCCAAGCAGTTGAATGGATTGCATTATCCCTTGGCTTGCATTTGAGTGCTAGGAATTTCCACATCTGTTCCTAAGTCTTCCAGACAATTGCTTTGTAATTCTAACTGAGGTCTATATGAAAAAGGCTCTGGAAATACCTGCTCTAGGGTGGGATGGATCTTCAAGTGAGGTGCTGATCTGAATTTACTGTACAGCATTGCTTTGTAAAGATAAAGGAGACTGGAGCCAGCTGAGAGATGAGTTGGAAGCCCTGGGGCTTTGCTTTAGATGGGCAAACTTATAACAACAAGAAGGGAATTAAAATTAAAGAAGATGATGGAAATCTCTGTAAAAGCAAACCATATTCAAATGGGTGAATCTGCAACACTCCAGGGTCAGCAGTGTTTCCTGTTAAGGTATTTTCTCAATAGCAGGGAAGGCAGATATGGAAACCATGGCCATGGTCTGTGATTTACAGCAGAGTGAATACTTGCCTGAGCAAGAATTTGTATTTTTACAGGTATTCAAGAGGAGATATTTTTACTTGTCACAGCTCACAGATGGCTCCTATATTCTGAATTCCTACAAAGATGAGAAAATTTCAAAAGAATCCAAAGGCTGCATTTTCTTAGATGCTTGCAATGATGTAGTTCAGGTAGGTGTCCTTTCTGTGTGGCTCTACATGGACTAAAGGATTGCTGGCTCCAAGATAGGCCTGCTGTTTCGAGGTCTGAAGGCATGGAATTGCAAACTAACCCAAAGCTGGTCAGCTAAACTGATCAATAGGCCAGTAAGTAAATGATATTACTTTGTCTGGAGTACCTTCCTCCTCTATTTGCTGCTTACACCAGCTTGTTGTTTCTTAAGCTATATCTTGATGAGTCCTTGCAAACATGCAGTCATTTGGAATTTAGGACCTGCTCAAGGCTCATAAGGTTTTAGGAGCAGGTATTTGTAGAGGTCTAATTCCTGGGTTTGCTTAGTTGTGCTAGAG
>VYZQ01034070.1:11013-23898 GCA_013400655.1 Mystacornis crossleyi | reverse complement strand
AACCCAAGAAAGACAACTTTTTGATGCACAATACAGTTGCTGACTGATATCCAGTCTGTTCCTTAACAATCACTGGTTCCTCCTGGCCAATTCCCTTCAGTTTATACACTGGAAATAGCATTCCAGGGTAGGGAATATCCCTTTGGCTAGTTTGGGTCAGCTATCCTGGCCATGCTCCCTCCCAGCTTCTTGTGCGGCTTCTCACTGGCAGAGTATGGGAAGCAGGAAAGTCCTTGACTTGGGGTAAACACAACTCCACAACAACTAAAACACCAGCTTGTTACTGACATCATTCTCATGCTAAATCCAAAACACAGCACTCTTCCAGCTACTGAGAAGAAAATTTTCTCTCTCCCAGGTGAAATCAGAGCATTTTCCTAGTCATCTTGCTGCCAGGCATGTGCAGAACTGCCACACTGACAGCTTCATAATTGGTGAGTAGCAGCGTCCTTGCCACAACTGATTCACAAAGTTGGAATTATCTCCATTGCTTTGACACATATGCAACATCAAGCACTGAGTGAAATGCAGATATCTCTCCTTTTTCTGTCTCAGTGTGTATTTAAGTTGGGTTCTTCCCTTCTCTCATTGGATCTTACAGCTCATTTCTATGGGAAGTGCCCTCCCCAGGAGGATATGGAAGGCTCCAAGCATTGTTTTTACTTCTGGATGCTGGTGCAGTTTGACATTTTTTTGCTGTTTTTGTGACGATGTAACATCATGAGACCTGAGATGGGAATGCCAATCTATGTGATTCACCCCAACCACAACTCTTCACTTAGTCCCATATTAATAAACCTTCAGATTATTTTAATTATGTTTGTTCAGTTCAATAGCCAGGTTATACAAGGCCAAGTGAACAGCCACAGCTGTCCAGGACCTCACTGCCCATAGCCTCTGACACTCACCTGGGAGGACAAATATCTGGGACAGGAGACTGGGTCTCCCACATTCCAGGCCACTGTCTAAATAATCAACCATGTGGCAAATCTGGGTGACACTGGTTCTTCCACTGAAAAAATGCATTTTCCCCAGTAATGGGTTTAAAGCCTTACCTTCTGCAGATATTTGGTGCCTAAGCACCATCCTTCTTGGTGCTGCTATTGAGTGGATTAGGTAGTTCCCTAAGGGCACAGTGTAAACACTGATTACTGATAAAGGCCAGGGAATCCCACCCTTATGCATGTGCCCCTCCTCAGGCACCCACAGGAGAGGCAGCAGGGTACCTCCAGTCACTGCTGGGACACAAATGATGTGATATGTGTTTGTTTTGCCAATATTGTGGGGAAGGATGAAGCCTACCTTCCATCATGTGCTCAAAATTTCTAGTTCTTTAAAGGCTATCGCTGTGGTGCTGCCACTGTCTTTTCCAGTGCAAGCTTTCTTGAGATGTTTTTTCTTATTAAACAGCTCTCCTTTGCACTCCCCACCCCAAATAAATTAATATCTAATATTGACAAAGTCCAAAAATACCTTCGTTTCAGCTGGAAAATACAATAAATTAAAAGGAAAAGCCCCAAGTCACCTGGTCTTTCAATTAATTTTAATTGATTTTATTTTTCCCAAGCTGTCTTGTCATAGCTTTTTAAAATATAAATCATATGTTTCTTGTACCATTTTGTTATTACATCATAAAGTGCATTGAATTATTTAGTACACTGAGTACTAGCAAGTAGCAAGAAACTGCTGGAAATCTAAAAAAGCTCTATTTTCATTCCAGTTTCCTTTGGATAATACTCTCGTGGTCTCTTTGACTGTAATGTCAACTTCTATTGTTGATTGTTGTGCTACTGGACAAACCTACTGAAAAACGGGTTCCTAACCACAACATTTGAGTGTTGGATTGTGCTATGGATTGAATTCATGAGATGCCCAGAGCCTGTGGCTGATTTGTCCTTCCAGCAAACCACCTTCCTCCTGCCCCGTGCCTCACTGTTCGCAAGGACGGGCTACGTGCCGTAGATCCCTCCACCTTCCAGGCTGCCGAGTCAGGTTTTGTGCCCCGGCTCCTCTTGGCTGGTCCCACGGCAGAGGGAGCTGCATGGCAGCCTCTCCACTACCCCTCACACCCAGGAGGAAACTGAGGGGCAGCAGCGGCTCTTGCAGCTTCACGAGGAGGGAGGGAGCTGAGGGGAAGCTGCAAAAACAGCATCTTGGTGAGGGAAAAACTGCATCTCCCCAGCCATAGGTAATCCCCTCACTTGGCAGAAAAAATGGTGAGCGGTGTTTTTAGAGCTGTTCACACGCTAAAAATTGGTGGTCTTTGCTTTTGGGGTTTACCATGAAAATTGCAAGAAGGTGAACATTTTCAGGGTGGATATTAAGAAATTGCTTCACTGATGATGGATTTTTGTCTCAAACACCACTCACAGGGTAAAATCACAGTGGAGATCTCAGTTTTCCTAAAGTCTGGTCTCCTTTTCTGGCCAGTAAGTTGACTGAATTAACTGGTCACTATTGACAAAATGATCTTTTCTGCTCTTTGTTCCACAGGCGCCTCTCTCCCCGTTGGCTGAGAGGGTCTCATCTTGTGGAGAAGACCTTTGCCGAAGAACCCAAAGGACAGCAACACTGAAGAAAATGGACACCGTGCCCAAGACCAAAGTCAGCCCCAGGTACACATGCCTGAGAGAGAAATGATTGATCAGAGCCTATGTCAAAGGCAACACACGACTAGAAGGCATCAAGGACACATTCATATTTTCATGAGGTAAGGCCGTGTAAGGACACTTCAATCAAGGGGATGACCCTGGAGAGGGGAGTTTGTCAGCTCACCCAGGTCCGGTATATCGTGTTCTGTGGTCAAGAAAGCATCTCAGGCATTGACTGATCTCCACCCCAGTGTGCTTCAGTAAGAATAGCACCAATATTTTTAGGGCAATTTCTCTACTTTTTGCTTGTCTCATAAACAGTACCAGTGACATCAAGACCATTTGATGGCATTTTTGCTTTACAGGCATAATGACAGCAACAACAGCAGCAACAATAACATCATAATGTTTTATTAGCAAAAAGAGTCCCAGCTGAGATTTTGCTCTTTCCTTCAAGTTTTCAAAACAGGATGTACCCTCCTCTCATGTTCATTTTCCTTGGGGTAGGAGAAGGGATAACCTGTTCTCCCATTTTCCTCTTACCATTGTTATTCCATTCTTCATTTCTGGTGAAGCCTTTCACAAATGCAGTTCAGCCAATTACTGTCCTCTAGCAATAAATTGATAAAGACAACTCTGCACTTAAGCCTCTAAATAAGCCAAGCATGTTTTGTGGCACCTTTGCCTTCCACTTTTTGATCCAGCTCCAGCATGGAGAAAAATGAGGTTTAATAACTTATTTACACACACACACACTGTGACAGCAGAGACATTGAAAGGTGAGGCAAGCTTTAGCATAAAACTGAGGTTTCAACACAACTTTTTTTGATGATTAAGTGACAATTATTTCCAGCTGATACTGAAACAAGATGATCTCCCCCTCCCCCCCAAAAAAAGAGATTGAATCAAAAAAGAATGGTGAAACGTAAGCATTATTGCTAATATTGTTAGTCAGAGTCCTTCATTCAGTTTCAAATCTTTCACTCAAATTTTCTAATAGAAATTCTTCTACCAGTGCCAGGTGTAGATGTACTCTAAGAACAAAAGTTAAAGAACAAATGGAGAAGAGCTGTTACCTGAGTGCACTGGAGTCATAGAGTCTGCACGCTCCTCTTCCCCCACATCTTTTGCTTCCCCATTTCAGGCAAGTGGTATCTATGGCTACTCCGAAATACACTGGGGCTGGAATCCCCGCTGGGTGTATTTAACAAATAAATAGAGGTAAGAAATTTACTTTCCAGGGTGATCAGTTCTGATCTAGAGGCACATTCATGCAGAACATGAAATAATATATTCTAACAGCAATGACACTTCCACCCTGTTTGCTGGTTCGAGACGACGTGCCTTGTGCTGCCCAGCACACACCGCCCTTTCCTCCCTGTGGGAAGCCAGGAAAACATGACAAAACATCAAAAAGCCTGTGGAAGCCAGTGGAAGGAGTGCTGGCCACAGTTTGGTTTCCTCACCCTGTGGGACGTCTCTGGGGAAGAAAAATAGGAGATACTTCTCCTTTCTTGAGAGCGATGGAATCTGTTCAGCTTGGGTGCAGGGGTGTCCTGTGTGTTGGGTGGGGGATGAGAAGGGACAGGGACAGTGGGGTTGGGAGCCCGCAGTGGGGCTGCAGGAGTCCTCCAAGTATCATGAGATCCTACTGTGGCAGGGGCAAACCTACTGCAGTTCTTGGGGGCAATGGAAAGGAAAAGCCTTTTTTCAGGTGCTGATGGGGACATCCTGGACTCTGTGTCACCCGCAGAGCCACCCATTGTTGCTGGAGAAGAATGTAAGCCTGGAGAGAAAATTCTGGCCTGAAAAGGTGTAAGAAAGAAGCCAACAGCTTGTTTCGATGTAATTTCATCCAGTTCACCTAACTCTGCTCATTTGAATAGGTGACTTGCTTCTTGATAATTTTTTTTTTCATGAAGACCTAGAGGATTTTAGAATTTCCAGTTCAATGGTATTTCATGTTACCCTTGATTTCAAGTGGCTCTACCACAAGGCTGCAGTGAACCCGACCCCCAGGCACACCTGTAGTCAGATTAATTCCCTTAGAAACTAGTGAATATATGCCTGAAAAGCAGTCACAAATTCTCAGCCTGAGCTGTTCTATTATGCTTGTTGCTGAATAAGGGAACAAGATGTAATTGTGATGTTAGCTTCATAGTCTAAAGGATCACATCTCTATAAATATTGGCCTTGTGTATTTTAAATATATCTCAGACATAGTTATGTGATTTATGGAGTACAAAGCAATTTTCTTTTCCCAACATTTTTTTTTAATCATATGATATTTATTTGCAGATAAACATTGTTCTTTCCAACAATCAAAGCTTAATTCTAAGATAAATTATTAGTGAGGAGTGTATTAAAACCGACTCAGGAGTACAAACAGACTTACCAAGTACTCTTATTGCCAGGGTATAGATACCAAGTGCAAATGATTTCAAGTGGGGTTTAATGCATCTAAAAATAATAATAATAATAAAAAAGGTGTTAAATAGAAATAAAGCATCAGATGTATATAATTAGAACACAAGTAGAAAGCAAGTGAAAGGAAAGAAATGTGACTTTTTCCTAATTAAGGTCATGGACATCAACCAAATTGCAGAAATATGTAAAAAAGGTGATAAAATCAGAACAGCATCTAGGAATTCTGAACATCTATATTCAACATCACACTTTAAGATGGTTGTGGACTTTCAGATGATATCAGCACTTAGGTGTTACTGACACAAGGTAAGAAAATTGATAGTGAAATCATGCATCCATTGGATGGTTTTATTCAGTTAGATACTCCATGAAATTCAGGATTGAATCCCAGGCCAGTACCAGGTATTTAGGCACTCACTTTTCATTGCACTCTATCTAGGATCAGGATCACAACTCCTGTAAAGGTAGGTTCTCCAAGCCATTCTCTGACAGAACCATTTGCATTTGGACTCTTCTGAGATTGCAGGGTGAGTCCAACACATTCATCCAGTTCTTCTGGCTCCAGATGAGCCCTGCTCCAGCCTTAGATCATCATCCTAGCTCCTTGAGGGAGGGGAAGGTGGTGGACAGGAGGACAGCTGCCTTTCCCATCCATGCTATCAGCAGTGTGTGTATGCAGCCTCTCAGATTAGCAGGAATCACCTGCTCCCCCACCAGCTACTCAAATGTGCTGTTTCTCCCAGAATGTACCAGACTGACTATTACAGTCCCTAATCCAGCACAAATCTGGGTATATGTTTGATTTTGACAAGTGAATAGTATAGTACCAGCCACATGATTAAACAAGGACATTTTTGGTATGTGGGGTAACATGTATATCAATATGGTAATTAATAAAAATTTTGTCACGGTCATTCTATTCAATATAAATCAGAAAAAATAAAATGGGCTGGAATTCTGTTTTCACTATGGATGAACACATCACTCTGAAGGTACAGTCTGTGTGCTCTGAACTAGGATGTCCTCTACTTCTGCAGAAATTAATGTAATTGGGAATATGTTTTAAAAAATAATGAAGGCATTTCAGAACGAACTCTATTGTTCTCCACCAGCGATAGTTTTCAACACTTTATTCTCTAATACCCTGGCCATGGCTTATCATCACACAATCTGTTGATTGTGGCTTATGCAAGCACTGCTATCTACAAGGGCATGACTGTAAAATGATTTTAAGTTGAAAGAACAGTGTCTTGCTGTCCTACCAGACACTTGCTACATAATGACACCTCAACCTAGAGTCCTCCTGAACAAATCTGAGGGCATAGAAAGCAAAAAGTGGAAAATAAAACCAATAACTGGATATTTAATATGTGTTTCATAGGATTTGTATCCTGCCAAAAAAAAAAAAATTCTCTTTCAGATGGAAAAAAACCCGTTTTATTCTTTGTATTTTCTTTGCACGGAAACAGGAGCCCTTTGTGATCCTGAGTGATAGCCAGACCTCTTAGGGAGATCTGAGACTTCCTTTTCACTGTCTGATCACCTGCTATTAATAGCTGGTGCTTGAAAGCAGCTATCTGAACTGCAGGCTTTTTTCTCCAAAATTTCCGGGCCGTCCCAAGTTCCTTGGCTACTGTAATTCGACTGGTACCACCAAAATGGCATTTCAGCAAATGACTTGGTCACCAGCTGTAAGCATATTTCAATGACTTCAGTGTGCAAACCATCAAAGTAAATGTACTACATCTTACAGGCTTTTAGGGATTTAGCTGTATTTGTGCTCCATGGCAGGTGCAACGATATCTGCTCATCTGAAAACATCAGCTTGCTTAAGTGCTGGAATCTTAACAGAGATTACTGAATACTGAATAATTTTTAAAACAGATCATTGGAAAAAATACATAATGAAGTCTGCAACTTGACCTTGGGACTATTTGTGTTCAGAGAAAATTTATTTTCCTTCTGGTAACAGAAGCACACTTTCAGTTCAGCCAGATTTTTGGAGAAAGTCAGTCAGTGATGGATTTCAACAAAGAGAAAAGTTAGCGTGAGCTTCAAGTGGAATTGTGCCCACAGGTCATTTGCAGTGCAGGAAAAAAAAATAAAAAAAAAGGATTAAACTTACTGAAACATGTTTTACTTAGCTGCACATCAAAGGTGGATGCCTTCAGTCCAGAAGGAAAACACATAACTTCTCAGTTTCAGTTAAATGTCTCTCAAAGTAAAATGATTTTCAACAGCAATAAAAGCTTTGGAGCAGAACCAATAAAACTGTTTTGCTGATTTCATGTAACAAAGTGGTTTAGTATTGTAATTGAAAACCTTTCTAAGCTTTTCTGACTAAATCGATTAAGCAGTAAGAGCCCCAAGAGAAAGTTCTTAGGGTTGAGAAGGGCAGGCAACTCCGTGTGATTTAAGCTTGTACGTGTTCAGCTATGAACATCTCCCAAACACTTAATTTTTTATGCAGTGGAGACAAGAAGAAAAGCAGGAGTTTGAGCATGGCTACCACGATTTTGAGGCCCTGTGTTGTATCAGATCTGTACATTTTCCACCATATGTCTTACGGATAGACGGAAGACATCATGTAGAGGGAAAGGGGAAGGGAACTGCATCCCTGCATAGCTCTATGCCCATATTTATCCAATGTGTCAGAAGCAACCACAGAGAGCAATCCGGCATAAAATCCTGACGGCTTTGCTGCAAGCTCTCCACTCATGAATCATCCTCATCTTGGCGTGTGGACAGTTCAGTTGTGCAGAAGCTTCAGTAAAAATCGTCTAAAATAGATTATGGTACCATTGTTCTTGGAGTGAGCCCTTGGGGAGAGAGAGATGCTGTGTGGTTTTCCAGCACTAAGTGGTAACCCTCCAAGGTGTGTGAGGAAAGCTATGCAGCCTGTATACACCTCACTGGCAGTGTTTGTGCATGGCAGTGGAGAAGGATCCTCACCTCAACCATTTCTGAAAGTCTCTGCGTGAATATTTATTCTGGTTCAAGGATTGTGATGGAATTGTAGCTGAAGTCACATTTCTTTATTTAGGTTTTTCCATATGGTCTATGTTCAGCCAGTTCGAACACTGGCATTGTCCATGTGGTATAAACCAGCAATGAGACAGGGCCTGGCCCAGAAAATTTAATTCAGAAACAAAGAGAATTTGGGGGTAAGAAAGCACAGTTATAATCTAAAGATAAGTTAGACTGGATTTAGTGTTGTTTTGTTTGAGAAGTAGAATGTGCCCATCTGGAAATAACTTGGAAAAAGGAACTGAGAAAGAAAGCTTTCCAAAACCGAGCAGAACAGGACTTGGAATCCAAAAATTGCAAGAAGCTGACAAAAATCCAGATTAAGCACTGGTAGTATTAAATACCTTTTGCACTTTCTAAAATTAGCTTCAAAGCTTACAGTCAGTGATGGACAAATAGTTCCAGCAGTTAAATAGGCACTGGGATGAGCACTGAATAAATATGTGATTATTGCAATAGAAAAAAAAAAAAAATCATGCTAAACCAATCTTTAAAACAAGGAGAAAAATACTAGGAATACCAGGAGGGGAGGGAGTACCAGTCACATGTCAAAACACTTTGAAAACATTTGGCAGTGCTAGCAGAAATTATTTCTTACCTTAGAAGCAGTATGTATCCAGGTGTGCCACCTACTGACAAAGTGTATGAAGTGATAACTGATATTACTAGAAAATACAGAAACATTTTGGGACACTCATTTCCTTTTTGGCATGGTCCCACCACAGCTGAGGAGCTCTGTGAAGATTCAAAGGTTCCCACGCAGCTGCAGTTAAAAAATACCTGGAATAGAGCAGGCAAAAGTGTATGATAACCTAAACGGTGGAGAAATGGATGTTTAGGAATGTCACATTATGCTTTTCTGGGTGGTTGAAATTTAATTCCAAAGTGGGAAATGTTTTACAAAATGAAAAGCCTTACTCAGTGAAGGACAAAATCATAAATTATCTGCTGTTGATGAATGTAGCTATTTGGTTTTTTCAACAGTCTTGGTAGCAAACAGCTCAAAAAATAAAAGCCTCCAACATTGTCTGCTTGTGATTACTGCTGGCAACAGCAAGTGAGAAAATTTTACATGTGGGTGATAGATTGCTAAAAAACCCTGAGGAGTTCAGGGCTGAAGAGGATGTGCCATGCTCAATTTTAATCCACTTACTCTGACAGACCTGGTTATATCAGAAAAAATTATCACATCTCATATGGAAATGAAAGATTGTCTTACGGTGTTTTTCCCGCTGCCGTTGGATGCCTGGCAGCCGGCGAGACAGGCGGAAACATAGGTAACTCCATTTTCCCCACAGATGGGGTCCCAGTCGTTCTTGGAACATGAGCAGCCTGAGTTGCACTCTGAAAACAGGGCTTGCTCGTAATCAGTCATCGCTTTAGTTCTGTGGAAAAAGAGAAATTGCAAAGGTGTTGTCTGGCAGATGCGAAGGAAATCATGATCACCTCATGGGTTATGCTCTCTGCCAGGCGCACTGGCCAGACCTTCCCTCTGTAGCCCGTTAAAGGTTATCTCTTCACATCCACAGGCAGTGTAAATCCAAAGGTTTTCACAGTATCACACCACTTACTGTGAGATAGTATTTACTTCATTAAGGGTGCCAACTAACAATTTATATTCATGCATTTTCTCAGATTTCCTAATGTTTTAGTTATCTGAAGCTTGCTGCAGTTTTAACACAACTAGGCAAGTGGCAAAGAAGGGATTGAGTTACTCATGGGAAATGGTCTCTGTAGAAGTTAGTGAGGAATTTATCAGGGTAGGATTCATCCAAACTGAGTGTCTGATACCTTGCAGGACAGCTCTCTGCCGAATTCAGTCATCAGACGCCAGCGAGGCAGCTACTGGGGCTGCTTTGAGTCAGTGCTGGAAACTCCTCCCAAAAAGTTAGTTTTACAGAGTAACAGCATGGGCAGAAATGTTAGCCCCAGGTGTACCTCATGGTTAACATCATGGTTAATCCATGAATCCTTAAGTTTTGAGTTCAAAGGTTATTAAATGCCATTCCTTTTTCAGTGGCGCACAGAGGCAAGAAACAATTAATTGACTCTCATCCCCCCTACTGAGCTCCTCACATTTTCTGGAATACCTGGGCTCAAAGGATGGGTCCCATGGCAGTAATAATTAAAAAGTAATCAGAAAAATAATCTGCACTTGTGACATAAACCCCTCTGGTATATGCCATAATCATGAGAGGGTCAGGACACAACACTCGCCGGAATGGAGGTTTCCACTGATTTGAATCAAATTTCTGGGAAGCATATTCAAGTCAGTCACTCTCTTTTCAACAATATATTATTTGTGAAATAAAACGAGGAAGGAGTTTGGTTTGCAGTAGCCCTTTCTGCTGAAGCATGTCCTTCCCAGCGTACCCGTGGTACGACACAGTCAGTCCGGCCACGTCCGAGTTCTCACAGCCCATCGCAAACAACAAGAGGAGCAAAAGGTAACCAAAGAAAGATGATCCCAAGGAAAGTTTTGCAGCCCCTAAAACACCAATTCTGAATTTTTTCATGATCAGTCCTCCGGAGAATATGCCAAAGGCCACAGCAGGAATGTTAATGAGACCTGAAATCAAACAGAAAAATCTGGATTAATGAAAACCCAAATGGTTTCAATGGACTAACCTTGTCAGCTGCAGCAATGAGATGAAGGAACAAAACATAAAAGATCTTCAGTCAGGGCATTTTATTTTTTCCAGAATTAGACTGCTCCTTGGAGTGTTACAAAGGTGCTGGGACAGCTTTGAAAAAATTACTCCCAAGGACATTCTTCTTTGCTCGTTCTTTGACAGAGAGATTATGGATAAAGTTTAGATAATGCTCTTCCAGTGTCTTAAGCTAGGTGATTTTTTCCGTGACTAGTTTGTCAGTAGAGTCATCTGCTGATTCCTAGAGGAGAAATTTAGTTTTATCTAACGTTATGAAATCTGGAGCAAGACCTGCTTTTTTTTTTTTTTAGTGCTTCAAATTGCTCTGACAATTTTGATATCTATCAGAGACTGTGATAGAACCTGTTTTCTAAAAAAATAAGAAGAGAGAGTAAGGAGGTAGTGAAAGAGAAATAAACACTGCGAGTTTGAGTCAGCTCTCAGGTTTCTTAGGAATGGTGGATTTGTAGAGAAAGGAAAAGGAGGAAGAAAAACCACCTTATTTCAGGGATAGCCACTCAGCAGGATCCTTCCCTAACCAAGCCATCACACACTCTCTGTTGGATATAGTCCCTATGCTCAGAGAAACCAAATGGTTCATAATCCTCACTCAGTTTGCACATATCTGAAAGCTTAGCTCCAGAAAATCTTTAAATACAATGAGAAGCACTATACTGAATGTAGGGATTGTTTTCTGGACTTTCTTTGGCCATCAACTATACTTGAAGATTTCTCTTTGCTTTGAGGAGTTTCGTGCCAGGAAATTCCAGCTTCTATCTTTAAGGAATTAACATAGCACAATGGATCATTACAGCTTTTCTGCATATATATACCTCTGTTGCTGTGCAACTAATGCTGCTCTGAAACAAGGCAGTTCCCTCTGTGTTCGGTAGATGTAAACCTCTTTGCTGTTTAATGCTATTGAAGCCCTGGACCTCTGGAGCTGAACTTCACAAGCAGGTTCAACAACTGGGCAGTCAAGTCCACCTTCCTGAAATCAGCTACAAAAATGTCCATCTCAGTACCGAAAGGCTGAAGCAGCTTCTCTCTCTTGTGCTGTATGGGACAGCTTGGCATATGACTTGACTTCCTTTTAACATCAATCTCTTCAGAGATTCACCTTTAGCACTCACTGAACATTGAAACAAATGGGAAGCCATTATGGCAGCAGATCTGTCTGATGATAAATTTATGTAATCTATTTTAAAATTATTTCTCAGTTATTTTCTTGTGTTGTCCATGTATTACTTTTAAAATTTCCAGTTAAATGGGAATTAAGGTATCAAATCATGTAAACTTTTACAGTAACTCTTGCATAAATAAACTCAGAGTTAACTAGTGCTGAAGCAAAAATGAAATAACTAACCTTCTATTAAGCTATTTCTTAAAGTCAGACAAGGAATGAGAAGAAATAAACATACCCTAAAAAAGTTACAAATTTTCCTACATGTATGTACATGCCACTCCTAAAATGTCCATTTTAAAGATAGCAAGAAGCAGAAATAGCATTACCTATAACAAAGTTAGTTTTTGAAGATGTCTGCCCATACTGTTGTTCAATATACTTTGGCTTATATGTCACCATGCCAATTAAAGAATTTAACTGAATGATACTTGCACACAAATACAGAATGTAAACTGGATTCCCGAAGAGGTTCTTCAGTGATGGCAAGAAGTCTGCAAGACAAAACAGCAGAAATAACAAGCAGGCCAGAGAGAGAATAACTGCTCTGAGTAACGCTTTGTGACATGTGTGCACCTTCCAAAAAACCCCCAAACTGCAGAACATTTCACAGGGAATCTGTGAAGTTCCATGATGCTCCTAACAGTTCCTCCATTTCTGGATGAGCGAACAGTGGAGCAAAACACTAAGCATCAATTTCCCAGAAGAGGTATCTTGTTTTATATACCTTCTTTCCATCATAAACCGGGAATGATTTGGTTTCTATGTGTCCTCAACAGCCGCAGCATCGTTTAGCTTAATTTGGGGCAAAGAGTGCTCAGCACAGCTGACAGGAAGCACAAACATATTGAGGCACAGATTCAAGTACTGAGGGAAAATGCTTTTGGCAAAGCAGGGCCAAGGAAATGCAGTTGTGCAAACCAGCTCCTGTCTAAATCCAGACAGCCTCCTCTAATACTGTAGCTGGCCTGTGCCTATCTATATCCTGATCAGATATTGTACATGT
>VYZQ01034070.1:182-10957 GCA_013400655.1 Mystacornis crossleyi | reverse complement strand
GAGTACTTTTTTTTTGACCACCACTTCTGCAAGTCACTGTATGCATTGGAGAGTGAAACCTGAGGTAAAAATCGTAATTCTGAGGCCAATTAAATAGGGCCTCAGAAAGTACAAAATTTTTTAAATCTAAAAGCCTAGGAGAGAAAAACTCAACAATTAGAAAGAGAACTCCAGTGATTTGCCTTTTGCCATCTCGGCAAGCTTCTCTTGTTGCTGATAAGATGTGTGTCGGTCCTTGTTCTCCTCAATGATGAACTTTGACTGCTCGGAAGAGGTGCTGGAGTCCTTCCTGCTGTCAGGTTTTGGGAGGTGCTTGGGCAGGAACCAGAAGGGGATGCCAGCCAGGACACTGATCACCCCAGCTATCAGGTACCCCAGCCACCACGCTCCCACCCACTGCGCGTCCTTGGGACTTATTGTGACACTGTCTGGAGAAAGTGGAAAAGAAGAAACAAATAAATACATTTTGAGAATATTTGCTGATAATAAGGAAGGTGGCTTTGCAGGGACTTTAGATGCCCAAATGGTTTGAAACAGGTTTAGCTGTGCTGTGTATCACTACGGGTGGTTTACAGGAACAGCTGTGGGGACACAGTGAGGACTTGCTGATTGCTGGGGGACAGCAGCAGCCTAGCCCTGACACTGCTGTGCCACTTGCACATTCCCAGAGATGCTGCAAGGACCAGCAAATGAGGCAGTCCACGTGGCCACTCACTTTCTCCCAGTCAGGCTGTTCTGCACAAAAGCCCCAGGGAAAAACTGTTTTTCTCCTGGTTTTTTTTCTTCCTGTTTTCTCAGAAGGAGGGTAATCAGGAGACTCGGTACCCCCTGCGAAACCACTTTTCTAGGCAACAACAGGATATTTAAAAAGCCCACACAGGATCCTAAGCCTCAGTCCTGCTTCCTCCTGGCTTCCATTATCTCCTCAGAGCCTCCTCACCAGAGCATCTCTTGGAGGCACCCGCTGCAGATCTGCTGGGGCTGAGGAAGAGTCAGACCTCCTTCTTCCTCTACACCCATCCTTCTTGTCAGCCTGTTCTGCATGGACCACTACACTGCTGTCATCCTTCTCATTTCATTAAGTGCCTACTCTACCCCTGCTAGCCCCTCATGACTAGAAGATAACCAGATAGTCCTTGGCCTAAAACAGGCATTTTGTAGTCTGACTGGATTTTTAAAGCCTGAGTGTTCTGACTTACCCAGATCTACAAAGCCAATGTCAACATAAAGTTTGGCACACAGGGATCCCAGGAGAAAGCCAAATATTGGCCCTATAATTGCGACTGTCTGTACACAGCCTGGAACAGAAAACAGGGGACTGTTACACTCCTGAGCTTAAAAGGCACTGGTTCTTCTGGCACTTCTTCATTCATTTCAGGTGAATGTGCAGCGGTCAGACAATAAACACAAGGAAATAGTGATACCAGCATTCNATTGAAATATTTTCAAGAAGGAAAAAAGGCATCAGTAAAATTTTCCCCATGACAATGATGCTTTTTATTAAATTACCCAATTAAAGATTAATTATTAAGTTACCCATTAAAGAGTTAAATTCAGCCTGAAGGAAAAATGTCAGGAAACTGAATGGCCTAAACTGAACAGCAGCACCAATCTTCAATTGCTAGAAATGCTTTAGTTGACAAGTTTAAATTAACTGGAAAGCAAATATAATATTTTAAAGTTAACTGATCGCTTTAAGTTGAGGTAGGCCCTGAATAGGCTGAGAAACCACCTTGCTTTGGTCCCATGTTAATATGTTTCAATACACCCTCAGCCAAACTTTCTGAATACTGAGAATTTGCAAACTTCCCCTGGAAACCTGGGAAGACTGAATCTTCTACAGAGAGAACCTGATTTTTTGCCTCTTGCCTGGCTGGAAACTTGTCAAGAGCAGATGCTGATGAGATAGGATTTTTTGGTAATATTTCAGGTGAATGTGCAGCGGTCAGACAATAAACACAAGGAAATAGTGATACCAGCATTCTAAAGTTTCAGCACTATTGCTTATAATTCTACATGAATCTGGAGGGAATGTTTTGAGTGCTCACTGAAATTCTATTTAAAATACTTAAAAGAATGCATGTTTTTATCACTTTTCAGAGAACTGAATGTGCATAGAGGCTCAGCAGTCCACATCCAGAAGAATTAGGAAGATTAGGGTAACAGCAGGAACCCAAGGTCAAATTCTTTCACCAAATTAAGATAGCGGAACTGTGCTGGTATAATTAAATGGTAACTTGGTCCCTTGAGTGTGTGCATGACTGTTAAATAAACTTTAATATTGGAAATTATGCAAACAAAACAATCAGGGCAAGTTAATTCAACAACATGCATTCCATTATTCAGAATGACTCAGTTTCCTCTGGGGAAAAATCCATTAAGAAGAAAACCAATATTTATTTTACCGATATATAAGGCAGCATTCTCTTCAACAGCGTAATCATCGATGTATGTAATTCCCAGGGGCTGGATAGGGGTTTCACCTATTCCACGCAAAAGATTTCCGAGTAAAACATAGATCCACATGGAAGAGCCTGCTTCCTTTTCACATCCTGTGTGCATAACAAGAGGCAAAAACGATGTGTTTATCATAACAGTTTGACACTGAAAGCTCAGGGCTCCTGAAATACTTCTGTTGTGGGAGAAACAGTAGGAAAACTGTGAAGCATCTTAAGGTAGACAAAATTTTTAGCATGAGCTGTCTCAAAGATACTATAATTTTGCTGGTTTTATAAATTTGTCACCACATCAGTTTTTTAGAAAACTCTTTCACTTTCTTCTAACCAAAACTGGGATCTCCTGGCAGAAAGATCTGGGAAACATTGATGATAGTGAGCACTGCCAGCCCCAGTATTTAACAGAGATCATTCTCACCTGCATTTATTTTTGCTTGAGATTTTTCCAAGGCTGAGAGTGGAGTCTGGCTTTTATCCTGTAGACATGGAGAGAAGCTAACAGTTGAATTGATGGTGGAAGGGAACCTTTCGTACCTGTATCTGTTTAGAAAACAGAATTGTATTTATTCATAAGTACTGATAAGAAAAAGCAATCAGATCTGTTACTACCAGATAGGCCTATAGCACTTAAATGCAAATTTCATCTCCATCCACATGAATCCATCTGGATCCATCGCCAAAGACTGTTTACAGGGGATAAACAGAACTCTATTTATTCTGCAGCAGTACATGACAATTGTCCCGTTCGTTCTTTTTGTGTCAGTGATTCATTTCAGTTTAACAGGCACTTTGTTCTACTATAACACATGAATTTGGACTAAGAGATTATCAGACTCTGGTGTATCCTGCGGCCTGTGATTGGTACTCAGATTGTCTTCCTGAGTTGAGTCATCACTTCTTCACTGACATTTCAACAATTCCTAAATTATATCAAAATGTGGCCAATCAAGATCACAGACCAATAAAAAATAAGCTGACTACAAATGAAAATAGTATCCATGTTAAATTATTTACTCTACAGTAATAAATCTTTTCACCAAAAAAATTACATTAGGTAACCACATCCCCATATGCCTATTTCTATCTTCATAAGCAGTGCCTAAATATTTTAGTGATCTGCCATTCAGTGTGCACAGGCCAGCCGGAAAACACGGATCACTTTGCACTTACCGTCCCATGAGGAATTGGGGCATTGCAATTAGGAATGTTCCAGCTGACATAATTAAGCAGCCTGCTCCAATTATCCTTGGCCTGTGAAGCTTTGCTCCAAAGTAGCTCACAAGAATTATGATTAGGAGGTTCCCTTTGAGAGTACAAAAGGAAAACTCAGTTTTACTGCTTGTTGATAAGAGATCCCCTAAAATAACAATTGCTAGTACGTAGTATAGGCACTGATTTCAGGGAGAGAGGGCTGATGGGACTGGTATTTCTCTCTCTTTCCAGGCATTCTACAGGAGCCCAATGCCTTCTGTGATAGGAAAACCATAAACCTTTGGATAAATAGCTGGAAAAGAGGAGAAAGACTGTGCCAGCTGAAGAGAGCAAATAACCAGAAAAGCAGAAAAAGGGGGGATCAAAGAGAGTTTTATACATTTAGGCTAAGATTTCATTCCTATGAGTGCCACAGTCCACTGAACACCCATGAGATAAATTCAGTAATCTGAAATTGTAAGAGACGATAACATGCTGGAAGCCTTAGCGTGAGAGGGAAGGAGAGGGACCGGACATTAGAGGTTTGTCCTTCTGCTGCTTAATAAACCACAAAGGAAAAATTCACTTGGGGGGGAAGTGGATTTCTGCCTGCAGAAATCTGTGCAGGCAAATTCTCATTCAACACTCAAAATTTCTATTAGAATGAATTAGCCACATGCTAAGCTTATCAAATCACAAATTTTTCATGTCTATGCTGAATTGCTTGTATTAGCAACCCTATCCTATTGAATGTAATCATACTGATAGTACCACTTATTTTGACTAGCTGAATATTGCTCATTTTTATGCTTCAGGGAGATTCATACAATCATTCTTCACAACAAATTGCATTGCTCCTTTTTACTGAAAATAAAAATGAGTTTCTACAGCACATACCAATTTCAAAACTTCCATCAATAACACCAACCAAAGAGGAAGGGATTTCAAATCTTCTTTCTATTTGTGTGATAGTACTTTTTAGATAACTTCCTGACAGTGCTTTAGCAAAATAAACAAAAGACAATGCACCAAGAAATATCTGTGAAAAAAAAGACAGTGATTAAAATCAGGCAGTACAGAAGATATTATGAATTACTCTTAAACAAGTTTTGCACTCCTACTCCTTCTTTTGCCAAATAACCACATCAGCATTTCTCCTACATCTTACTAAATGCTAGATTGCTGATTTGTTCATCTCTTATGGGCAATATTAATAAAAATTGAATTAACTCTCAACCACTGCTAATTTCAGGTAGATGCCAAAGCTACTGCTCTTTTGAAAGACAGAAATCTGTGATTTTCTAAGGAGGGAGCATCTTACACAGTAACCATAAATGTAAATGCTAAGTGTGGCTTGGTGGGGAGGCGAGTTTTGGACATTTTGAAATGTTACATGCTCCGTGAGATGAACAGTGACCTGCCAGGCAACTCTCTTCTAGGCTCATCTTTCCCCTACAAGATCTCTTGCATTTTCCTTAGAGTGCACCCTGCATTTTGCTGGGGACAACCTTCTCCCATCCTTTTGTTATGCAGAGACAGTTTTCTGTTCGTTATTGCTGTATCTGTTTTAGCGCGTTCTTCTGAATCAGGAGCGGCTTTGGAAACTAAACTCCATCTCCCTTCACAGTACTTTGGTATATACTTCAAAGGTGCAGACTGAGCCCCTTTTCCACAAAATTAAACCGGAAGATGAGGGCTGGTCTGAAATGCATATAGTGGGAGTGCAGGGTCCTTAGAACCAACTCTTTGCTCCTGCAGATCTATTGCCTAAAGTTGCCCTCCCTGATTGCAGCCCTGTTGAGTTTATGAGCTCCAGGGATACTCATGCACAGTGCAATTGGTCATGGAAACCACAATACTGCTTTCTACCTTCAGGTACATGTGGTGTTGACTCAATATGAATATGAATAAGGATGCTTTCTGTAAGACTCAGTCTCAGAAATTAAGAGACACAGTAAGGTTTCATATGAGTAGAGGTCTAGAACCTTGTGCTGCTCCTTAATCCTCTCTGACAATCACACTCCCAGTACGCAGGTGCTCTGAGCAATGCGCTCACCTCCAGTGCAAAACTCCCTACAACACCTCGTGTGACAAGGCACAGTGGTAATAACATCACTGCTGAAGGCAAATTCTTGTATTAACATTCAAATATCTTTCTGTGTCATGTTCAATACACTGGTGCTGGTTATCCCTCCTTCACCAACAGTTGTGGGTAAATAAACCTATACAACCCCTCTCTGGTTCTTTTTTCCTACAACAGCAGCTCTCAAGGAGCTCTCAAGTACACATATTGCCATAACATTTTACATTTTCTGTATGCTTTACGCCCTTGGATTTTAAATAGCAATGTGAAAGCACATATGTTTTTTTACAGGAAAGTTGTATAGGTAAACTACAACTTGAAAAGCTTCTGTATGTCTTTGGCACAAGTTTTTTTTATTGGGTTTGCAACTGTCCCAGGTGTGCAGTGGTGGAAAGACCCTCCCGATTTAGGGCTGAGACAGAAAGGTACAGATGATTTTCCATTCTGCTCTGGTTTTTCAGTGCTTGTAAGTAGATATTTCACCACATCTTTCTGGTTAATAAAGACGATTTTAAGACACAGGAAGGTTGATAATGGAGGTCGATAATTGGCAAAATCAACCTGTTGAAACTTCATAAAATTTTCTTAACACATTAGGCAAAACCTGAAGCAGACTTTTTTGTGATTTAGAGATATCTTTAATAATTTCATTCTGATCAGCAAGACCTAATCAGAACTCGAAAGGGGTTAGTTCTCAAAAAAAGAGAGATTTTCTAAGTTCCTACAGAAATACATTAGTTATATGGGTTTGGGTTCCCAGAAGATACAACTTCTTTAAAGAGAAAGAAACTGAGCTGAAATATTGCTGCTTTTCTATTTCTGGGGCTAATAAGCTGATTCCTGACTGGCTAATCTGTTACTGAAGTTTTATTCATTGCGGGGATTGGATTATTGTTGAAGCAAATGGAGGAGCAATGATAGAATTAGATTATGGTACAAAATTTAATTAATTCAACTCATCTTCTATTTCAAAACAAAAAATTTCAAAATTTATAGACTTCAGGGCAACTTTTGTGGATGTCATTGCTGTACTGGGAGCTGGATCAATATCTGAGAGTAGATGTGTGTGTGAGTGAGGGGAAAAAACAACAGAAATAAAGACTGTGCACGATGAAAAGAATGGGGCAAGGCCAAAACCTCTTTTTTCCACTTAACTCAAACAATCTCACCATCGTATGGTGATTTTTGAGACCTCACCCAAGAGAGTGTCAGCATTTTGGAAATCAGGTAGAGGCAATAGGCAAAGCTTTGTGCTGCCTGCTGTGCCCCCATGTCCCGAGCAAGGAGCAATGCTCCCCCGAGGTGCAGCTCCCACCAGCAGGTAGGCACAGCTGCACTGTGAGGCTCAAGGCAGGGACCTCCCATTACCTCTAGGAAAAACTTCTCGTGGGTGAGAGAAATGTAGATATAGTGATGATGCTTCTGCAGTTTCATTTCAGTCACCTCATGCAGAGTTCTCTTGAATAAGGAATATTACAATAAGGCTTTAATAATATAGCACTCAAAACACACAGACCATAATAATAATATTACTTTGGAGAGCTCAGGAGACTACCATGACTCCAGTCTTAAAAAAGCAATCTGTACTGACAGTTGCCTGTGGTATCTGTCTGCTCTGTTCTTAACTCCAGGTGGTGCAATAAGGAAGACAGAGGGACTTTTCAGGATGGCTCTTGAAGATCTCATAATATGCAAGTCTCAACCAACAAATTACATTTGATGACTGCCAAACGTTAGGCAAATACAGAGCTGAAAAAGATTTTCTTGTGACTTAGAAATATCTCTAATAATTTCACACTGACTCAGCAAGACACAATCAGAACTTAAAAAGGGATCATTCATCAAAAACAAACAAACAAACAAACAAAAAAACCCAAACAAAAAAACAGAAGAGGGAGAAGAAGAGAGATTTTCTAAGTCCCTACTGGAATATTCAATAACTCTTACTCTACCTTTATACCTCCACAACACGACTGTTTTTCCTTGGATGCGGATGATTCAGATTTGAATGAAGATCGGTCCACAGGCAAGATAGTGTTGTTTGAGAAAAAATGAGTATTTTCTTTTGATGAAATCTCCATGATGGTATCCTCTGCCTCTAAAGCAGAAAACATGGAGAACATTTTAAAAGGGCATCCTATTAGCTCAGCCTCAAAAGCTCATCATGTGACAGCAACACCCCGCTGGACCATTTTCCCAACAACAGCAATTACCAGACTTAACAACAGAATCTGACCAGTGCACTGGATGTTTAATTATGGAAATTTGCAATCCACTTGCCTATAATAATGGAGATTAAATCATACTCAGCAAACAGCCATCATCTTCATTCTCTACCTATCATCAATGTGATTTCATTAAACATTTGACCAAGCATTGCCAGCAGACTAAACAAGGCTCATTATCATTTCAGACAACATTTCTGAAGTCTACGTGTAAATTCACATTTCTAGATGTGACCAGGTCTGCAGGGATTTCTCAGCGCTGATCTCTGAATTTCCCATATATCTGGGACATTAAGTAATTAGATCAAAGGAAATCTATCCGTGTTAATGAGGCACTTGAATTGTTTTAGATGGAAACATTAGCTCTAATCGTCTGATTTTAGCTAATGAGTTACACAAGAATAAAGAGGTTTAGTTCCCTTTACCATTTTACATAGAGTCTTAGGGCTCAGTGGCCAATTGTTTCAGGAAAAATGTGAATTTGCTTCTTTGCAGGTAAATACAAAGGAATAAAGAAAACCTAAATACTGCACTTTGAAAACAAAAGATATCAGTAATTCTCAAATCTCTAGTTACATACTGGAGTACTTTGTTCTTAATTTCAATCTCTAAATCAGATCTGAAAATATTTATGAAATCAGCTTCTGTGTTCACTTTTAGGCAGTCCTATGTTTTACAAAATTGCTGCCTGAAAATATGAATAGGAAAATTTCCTGTATTTTATGTTTGTCTGAAGACACAGATCTTACATAAGTTAAAAGTATGTATGGTTTTATGTATATGTATATACTTCTGGACACACGTGTTTTCATGGCTTCCCAAATAGGCACTTGTTTTACCAGAAATAAAAGTGAAAATTACAAATGTATATCTTTAGATGCTAAGATTTGCTCATAGGCTCTGTTCATTTATGAACAAGACAAAAGGACTTTGATTGTGGTACCAAAATTTTCACCGAGATCTCTCCATAATTTAAAATAAGAGCTATGACTACATATAAGAGAAATATTTACATTTGACACTGTCCTGACAGGAACTCTAATGTATTTCCTTATCAACACTAAGTAGTATAGAGACTTTTTTATAATAAAAAAATTATTTTTTTCTCTGCTTGCTGAAAACTTATTGCACCTATTCCTGTTCTGCTTCTGACTTTCTTGATGTCTTTGGAAAAGTTTCATTGTCTCTCTCTACCCCACTTCTGAATCTGTACAATGGGGAAAGACAGCATGTACCTCACAGCACTTGCATGAGGATAAATTCCTTTATGACAATCAGATAAGGGGTGCTGCCATGTAAGCACATCAACTAACCTTTACCGTAAGGTTTGAAATGCTCTGCATATTTACAGCAATTTTGGAATTAAAAAACCCCAAAACCTGGAAAAGGAAAACATGTGCACCACAGTTAAATGAATTGTCCTTACCTGTGAGCAAAGCAATATCCAACTAGAGAAGGTCTGGCAGAGGTGTAGAGGGTCTCCTCCACTGCGCCCCATATGCAGGATTGTAAGAACAACAACAACAAAAAAGTTGCTGTGGTGGTGTGGGGGTGGAATATGATGCACTCATGCTTGAAAGCAGCATGCAAGTTTGTGTCCCACAGAGTTGGTACAAATCTCAAAAGGACAGCAGAGCTTAAACAAAACTTATGCTCAGCAGTATACAAATTATTACAGTATAAAGATTATTAACATTTATCATCTGACTCTGGATGTCAAATTGAAGAGTGCAAAGAAGGTCTGATATTCATATAGGTTCTACAGGCTTTAATATATCCCCAGCTGCTCTTGTGGCATGCCTTTAAGGAGGTTGGTGAGTTTTCAGAGTCACCTGCAACCACATTTCAGAGCATCAGTTTGATTGCCCTGACAATGCCTCTGGTGGAAACTTTTGACACAAGACAGAGCGCAGAGAAATGAACCCAGTGGAACCACAGCCAACTGCAGTATTAGTTTTGATCCTTCCTCTTTAATGAAACCAGAATACACAGTGCTGTTTCACTGTAGTCACAAATTTGCCACTCAAATACTTTGGGCACCATCAGTGTTATACTGAGAGTATTCCTAATATACTGTCAGTTCCTGTGGGAGGTGAGGGACATCTCTGGTTTTATCCAAGGAAATATCTGGCTGGTAAGGATGGTCTCTTACTGAATTGGGTATAGTGATAGCCACAGGTTTTAGCCATATCTGAGATACCATATTTCTCTAGTGACAGAGAAAATGAGGACAGAGACTGTGTAAGCATTTCCTTTCTAATCATGGCAAGAATGTCAGAAAAATGTAATCATAGAATGATAGGATTGTTTAGGTTGGAAAAGACCCCTAAGATCATCAAGCCCAACTGTAGACCCAGCACTGAGAGGTCCACCACTAAACTCTGTCCCTAAGTGACACACCCACCCATCTTTTAAATACCTCCAGGNTTTAAATACCTTCAAGGGTGGTGAGTCAACCACTTCAACTGGGCAGTCCATTCCAGTGCTTGACAAACCCTTTTAGGAAATATTTTCCTGGTATTCAATCTAAACCTCCCTGGTGCAACTTGAAACTGTTGTCTCTTGTTCTATCACTTGTTACTCAGGAGAGAAGCCTGACTCCCCCTCGCTACAGCCTCCTTTCAGGGTCCTCCCTGAGCCTCTTTTTCTCCATGGTAAACACCCCCAGCTCCCTCAACTGCTCCTCACAGGACTTGTGCTCCAGACCCTTCCCCAGCGCCACTGCCCTTCCCTGGACACATTCCAACACCTCAGTGTCCTTGCAGTGAGGGGCCCAGAACTGAACACAGGATTTGAGGTGTGGCTTCACCCCTAAAATCG